>JAGXJF010000679.1:0-180751 GCA_019208055.1 Stipa capillata
GAGATCCCCCCTGGGAACGAGGGAGTACGTATCCCGAACCGCTCGAAGACTTGCGGAAGTGCGCAATCTGCTGTCACAGCCTCCCGTGGCGGACTTATCGATACCCGCGGGTGTGCAGTGGCTGCGACGGCTGGGGGCTGACCTCCAAGAGGCTCAGAACCAGGCCGAATCCTCTCGAGCCCGATCGGTGACCCATAGCTCTACTCGGCCAGACACCCCTCCTCCGCTAGAAGAACGCGATCGGGAGGGACGACACCCCAGGAACAGGTCTCCTCAGGAGGAGCCACTGGTTGACCTCCGAGAACAGCTCGACAAGCGCCACCGCCAAAGGCGCCAACAGGAGCAACAGCCTTCTCGGAGAGATCACGCACAAAACGCCAGTGCTCGGGGCCGAACCTCGACCTCGAATAGCGGCGAGAATGCACCTTATCGGGGGGCCTTCAGTGGATGCCAGACGTTATCCCAGGAACTCCGTCAGGTACGTTGGCCTTCTCGTTTCAAGCCCGGCTCGCTAGAATCGTACGATGGAACCACGAATCCCGTGGAATTTTTTCAGATCTACACCACCGCGATCGAGGCAGCCGGCGGCGACGAGAAGATTATGGCCAACTATCTTCCTACCGCCCTCAGAGGAGCCGCTAGGACGTGCTTGATGAATCTACCCCCGGGAACTATCCGTTCGTGGGGACGCTATGCGACATGCTGCTCGGGAACTTCCAAGGTACCTTCCCAAGACCTGGTCGGGTGGACAATTTATTCCTTGTCGTCCAACGACCAGACGAGACCTTCCGAGAGTTTACCAGAGGTTTAGTGCTGTCCACAACACTATCCCTGAGATAACAGACTCGGATGTCATCCGCGCCTTCACTCGAGGCAGCAGGAATGAGATGTGCACGCACGACCTGATCATGCGGCCACCGAGAACCACCAGGCAACTCATGGATCTGGCTGAGAAGGCCACTTGTGCGGAGGAAACCCTGCGTTATATCAAACAACAGCGGGGTGAGTCGACCAGTTCTCCCCTCCGGACAAGGGTGATTCGCGTAAAACTAAACGCAAGAAGAAACCCTCCGGAGGGAACATGGAGAAAAGGACCAGAACCGATGAGGTGATGGCCGAGATCTCCGAGAAGCGCACCTGGCGACCACGCCCCAAGGATAAGCCTACCACATCCTCCGACAAGTCGTCCAAGCCCTGGTGCGATTTTCATCAAACTGACTCACATGATCTACGACAGTGTCGCATCTTCAAGAAGTATCTTCGGGAAGAAAGAGAGAGGTTCCGCGAGGAAAATCCTCAGGTCGCTAACAACAGTCGGGAAACGACCTCCGACGACGATGACTCCACCCCTGAGCCTTTCCAGGGGCACGTCAGAGCAATCGAGCACATATTCGGGGGCTCAACCTCTTACGAATCTAAGAGGCAATACAAGGCGATCGCCCAAGAAGTTCTCGCGAGTGTACCGCGAGTCCCTCGAGCGGTCAAGTGGTCCGAGGTCACGATCTCTTTCGACCAGACCGATTGCCCCAAAAATTGTGCTCGACCGGGACGGTACCCAATCGTGGTCGAACCAATGATCACAACTGCCAAGTGGGCCGCGTGTTAATAGATGGAGGGAGCTCCCTCAACATCCTATTCGCCAACGCCCTCGATGCAATGCAAGTGCCACGGTCGTCTGTTCAGACGGTGACGCACGCTTTTCACGGTATCGTCCCGGGCTCATCGGCCACGCCGATCAGGCAAGTTACGCTCCCGGTTACCTTCGGTACACCGGAGAATTTCCGAACAGAGAGAATCCTGTTCGATGTAGTCGATTTCGAAACAGCATACAATGCTATCTTGGGATGCCCTACTCTGGCCAAGTTCATGGCAACTACGCACTACGCCTACCAGTGCATAAATATGCCCAGCCCAAAAGGTGTCCTCACGATAAAGAGCTCCCCCAGAGAAGCACTCCTCTACGACAAGCGCAGGATCGACCCGTCCTCGGTACGTCGAGCTCCCGCATGCGAGAAGCCGTATGCGAGGGTGCAAGGATCCTCTGCGGGGGGCGTGTGCCACCCTCTGTAGGGGCGTGTCGACCCTCCACGGGGGGCATGCGAAGGCGTTCGCAGGGGCGCGAGGACCCTTCGCAGAGGGGCGCATGGAGGCGTCCGCAGGGGCGCGTGCGGAGGCGTCCGCGGGGGCGCGAGGACCTCTCACAGAGGGGCGCGCGGAGGCGTCCGCAAGGGCACGAGGACCTCTCACGGAGGGGCGCGCGGAGGTGTCCGTAGGGGCGCGAGGACCCTCCCCATCCGCGGGGGCGCGAGGACCTCTCGCGAAGGGGCGGGCGGAGGCGTCCGCTGGGGCGCGAGGACTCTCCGCGGGGGCGCATGCGGAGGCGTCCACAGGGGCGCGAGGGCCTCTCGCGGAGGGGCGCGCGGAGGCGTCCATAGGGACGCGAGGACACTCCGCGGGGGCGCGCATGGAGGCGTCCGTGGGGGCGCGAGGACCTCTCGCGGAGGGGCATACGGAGGCGTCCGCAGGGGCGCGAAACCCTCCACGTGGAGGACACCAAGTCCGACAGCGCGTGCAAGGGGCCGTGCTGGCAGTGAGCCCCTGATGTTGCTGGGGAGGGGCACGGAGGACACCAAGTCTGAGAGCGTGCATGTCCAGGCCATGCTAACGACGAGCCCCTGGTGCGTGTAGAGCCTCCGCGGGGTAAGCACAGGGTATGCGCAGGGGTGCGTGGAGAGCCTCTGCGGGGAGATGTTTCTTCCCAGCCGACGCGAGGAGGCCTTTTACTCCACTCGCGCAGGGGATGGGCTGCATCCCGGCGCCTACGAGGAGGTTCGGGTGCTCGACTCACGTGGGGGAGTTGCTCTTCCCAGTCAACGTGAGGAGGCTTTTTGCTCGACTCGTGCGGGAAAGGTGGGGCTACCCAGCGCACACGAGGAGGTTCGTTGCTCGACTCACGCGGGGGAGGTGGTTCCTCCCGGCCAACATGAGGAGGCTTCTTTACTCGACTCGTGCGGGGGAGATGTGGCTTCCCAGCGGACACGAGGAGGTTTGTTGCTCGACTCACACGGGGGAGATGGTTCCTCCCGGCCAACGCGAGGAGGTTTTTTTGCTCGACCCGTGCAGGGGAGATGGGGCTTCCCAGTGCACACGAGGAGGTTTGTTACTCGACTCACACGGGGGAGATGTTTCCTCCCGACCAACGTGAGGAGGCTTTTTTTTACTCGTGCGGGGAGATGGAACTTCCCAGCGCACACGAGGAGGTTTGTTGCTCGACTCACGCGGGGGAGATGGTTCCTCCCGGCCAACGTGAGGAGGCTTTTTTGCTCGACTCGTGCGGGGGAGATGGGGTTTCCTAGCGCACACGAGGAGGTTTGTTGCTCGACTCGTGCGGGGGAGACATGGCTTCCCGGCGCACAACGAGGAGGTTTTGGGTGACGACGCTGAAGATGAGCCCCTTGTGTGTAATTCCCAAGTATGGGCGCCAAAGGAGTGAGCCAGCGGGTGGGCGGCCACGTGTCGAATGGTGTCGACGGCGCGACGGAGTGTCGAAGTCGACGCCGTGACATGCTGTCGAGGTAGATGTCACGACGGAGCACCGAGCGGTCGACGCCGCGACAAAGCACTGAGCGGTCAACGCCACGACGGAGCGCCGAGGTCGACGAGCTCAACACCGTGATGGATTGTCGAGTTCAACGCTGCGACGGAGCGCTGGGGAAGTCGATGCCATGATGGAGCGCTGAGGTCGATGCAGCCACGGAGTGTCGGGCTGGACGCTGCGACGCCGACGCGCGCCGTCCTTCAGGTCGTCGCTCTCCTGCCCATTGCGGCGGTGGTCGCGGCCTTCCGCTTCGTTCCTCGTCGCTTCTTAGGCAGCATGGCTCGATCGTCCTACGGGTCGACGGTGGTGTCTTCGCGCTCCCGGTGGCAGTTGTGATCTTCGTCACATGGCTTCTTGCTAGGTTCCCACAGACGGCGCCAACTGTCGTAGCAACGAGGTTAGACAATGAACTTGTGGCACCCCCGCACGGCTTCGGGGACCTACGCGGGTTGCCTGGGAAGCCATGTCACGGAGACACCGTAGTCGCGCACGCGGGACGTATGACGTAAGAACACTCGGACCCTCTGCGAGCCACGAACAAGGGTGCTCGTCGGGACCCGAGAGCGGAGGTGACGGTCGACGCTATACCTCGCAGCGTCCGTTTGGCGTGTTTCTTCCCAAATTAGGGTTTGCAAATGGGAAATGGGGAGAAAAATTGGATCCCCCCTCCCCTTGCCCTTGAGGCTCTATTTATAGAGGTGGAGGTGGGGAAAAAAGTGAGAAATTTACAAGTTTGCCCCTCAGAGGTAAAAAATATTTACGAGGGCTTTTTAGACTATTTTACACAATACTTAATTATAGCCATCGGTTTAGGGTTAGCGCGCAAGCACCCCTCCAACATTAACTAAATTTATCTAAAAATAATAATACACACTAAAAACATTATCCGCACATGTACGTGGACCGCCATGATAGTTTGGTTAAGAGAATATATATTTTTTAGTTGTTTGAAATTTGTTTAACTCTCAATTGTTTTTAAAAAAATTAGATTAACATTCAACCATTCTCATCCCCTTCTCACTCTAATATGACCTACGTACTAAAAACTATAGTAGTTTTTCACTAAATTGCTCATTTTTGGACTAAATAATGTGTAATTTTAGGTAATTGAGATTTATAAAAAATTTAGGCAACTCGGAATTAGCAAAAACGTATAACATATACCTTGTCACATACCTCATACACTTTATTACTACCTTGTTGAACTCTAGCTTAAATCTTAAGTATTGTTTGGATCATGCGATGCACCTATTTAGCTTCATTGTGGTAATCGTCCAACTTTGGTTGGTCCAATCACCTTGTACATGTGGACTGCTATAATTAGTTACGCAATATAAGTGGTCACTTGTTATCGAGTAATAGCTAAATACCCATACGTATTAGTTTACAACAATCATGTTAGTGTATAACTTCGAGCAAATATCGTCGAACTTTGCTTTTGCCATGCCCTTGGCTTCAAGCAGCACTTGGCCCTTGCATCGCTTAAGATGCAGTCCTCGACTTGTGTCACTCCCTCAACTTCGCCCGATCGAGCGTTGCCTCAATGTGCGTCGTGTCTATGTTGTCGTGATCAACCTGCTTCACTTCCCAACCATGACATGACACTCGATCGAGCTCCAACTCAGAATATGTCACGCATTTGCCACAGCTTGCGTTATGCCTCCACTACCATGCTGGACCTGTGTCACCTCCTCATCGGCTCTCAACCGAGTTTTGCTTCAGTATTGTTAATTGACAAAGTTGAAAGGATGAGAAGGGGAAGATGTGGTAGGGTCTTGCTACTACACACTGGTTGCTTATGATCATATGGCGTGCCTCGAAGTTTTCGGTGGACAATCACGTCCGTTAGTCAAAAGAGGTAGTACCTCATTAGATCGGGCAATTTGCAAGAATCATTCATAAGGTGCATTAACTACCATTACATACTGTAGGTTCAAGGAAAATAATGCGTATTGCATACTTGAGTATTTGTGAGAGGTGGAAAGATAGAAAAAGATGAGTATTGTAGGTCTAAGGAAAATTATGCATATTGCATACTCTAGTATTTGCAAAGGTGGAAGGTTGGAAGATGATGAGAGCAGGGAATTGGAGCACCGTTCAGCTGTAGAACTAAGGAGACATCTAGTCAACGGTGCAGCAGCGTCCTGAGCTTCCTATTTATAATGCTGTTGCTTTGGCTGGCCAAAGAAGAAGGGGATGATTCATGGGCATGGTGGCTGACATGGATGGACCATTCATGCCCATGGAGGTAAAATGATATGTGAACTATTAAGTAATAACAAGGAGCGAGAATGACTTAGTTTGTTTTGGATCGTTGAGATAATCAAGAAAGAACAACCTAGTTTATTTTGTTGGTTTGTTATTTTTGTTGTTGGAGATTTTTAAGTAAAAGTGAAAAGGAAAGTGAGTGGTATAGATAACCACAACCATCAACTTCTATTTATATAATAGTAAAGAGTAGGGTTTCAAAAGTACTATTTGCCACCGGACGAAGGGAACAGGAGGAAATTGTTGGAATAATTCAACATTGATCGTGCAGAATTAGCCTTGATTAAATGTGTGGAAGACCTTTATCTCAAAAAGTTACAGTTTCCTATTAGGTGAGAACTCGATCTCGTCTAGATCCATGCATACCTCATACCATCACCTAGTGTGTGAGTTTTAACTAGAACCATGAGTCAACACCAACTGTGTCCTGTCTCTAGTCACAAATAAGTTTTATGATAAGCGGTGTCTCCAGAATAAACCATTAACCACTAGTTTTTATTTAATAACCTAATAGAATGACTAAAAGTATTTTTAATATGTTCATATTATATTCACATGACGTGTGCACATACTTTTAAAGATATTGTTGATCAAAGTTAAAATAGTGTTACTTCTTGGACGTACAATACTTAAATTTTCTGACCGGAGAAGTATAATACCAAACGAATAGAGTAAGAGGAAAAATGGGAGAACCACTCAGCAACATGCGTTATAGCTGGATATGGTCGGGGTGAAGTTCACGAGTATTAATTCATGCAGATAAACAGAATCCACGTCAAAAACTTAAGAGGTTCTGGCTGAGATATGAGTATATGTGATCATAATAAAAATTAAGAAACATTTCGGCTCGACGTTCTTCGATCGATCTGAGGACCTAAACAAGGTAATCTTTACCCCACCTTGCATGAATTGATATCCAATCACCAAATGAAAGCATATACAAGATGGTTCTGCAAACAATATAATATTATTTTAACAATCGACATGGGCCGAACAATATTTGATCATCTGATCAGGATGGTCATAGATTACACACAAACAATGTCCAAAAGTGTACTTTCTTTTTGGACTAGTCCAATATATAACTCTTAAGCTTCATTTCAGACAGAAGCTCAAGATATAGCTAGCACAACATATTAATTAATTAACTGGGCTGCTTATTTAGGATTTTAGGTGGCAATATATAGGGGCCCTACCCTTGGGCCAAAATGGCGGTAGCGTGAGAGAGGGAGCAGCCGTGCAAACAACACATGCGGTAGCTCAGCACGCGCCACGGCGGAACCCCACGGAGCTGCCGCCGACGTTGTACAGCACCTCGATCGTCTGCTGCTGCACGTTGCCGATGACCCCGGGAACGCGGTCGTCGCTGCCGGGGGCGAAGGCGAGGCAGCCGTTGAACAGGATCCCGGACGGGTCCAGCTCCACGGCGGCGTTCTGGTCGAACACCAGCGCGATCCTCGGCAGCCTCACGCTTCGGACTCCCGTGAGATCGTAGCAGGTGTCGAGCTGGGCCCTGGGCGCCGCCGCGCGGTACGCCCTCATCGTATCCCTGAACGCGGAGCGCAGCGCCCGGTACGCCGTCGGCGGGAGGCGCGTGATCACCGTGCGGGAGTCCATCACGGTGCCGGCGGCGAACACCGCGGGCGGCACGCTGAGCCGCTGCCCGGCGACGGTGATGGCCTCGAGGCGCACGAGGTACAGCGCTGGGGCCTGCTTGCTCCTGAGCATGGGCGTCACGGCGTACCTGGAGGAGGACACCCTCGGCACGCCAAGGATGAAGAAGCCCTGCTGGCTCGCCGTCGGCGGTAGGCAGTAGGAGAAGACGTGGCCGTGGATCCCCTTGACCTGCGACGACAGCGACTGCGCGCCGCGGCCGAGCGCCATGATCCCGGCGGTCTTGTTGCTGAAGGTGCCCCGCACCGCGTGGCTGCACCCAAACTGGAACTGGGGGACCACCGAGGTGGGGTTCAGCGTGAGCACGTCGGAGATGAAGGTGCCCATCGTCGACGAGCCGTCGGGGTACTGGACCCGGTACTGGCACTGGGAGTTGCTGGTGCAGCCATTGGCGTAAGGGCCGAGCTGCCTGCAGGTGGGGGAGTTGCAGGGGAAGGGGGCGTACGTGCCCGACTTGCTGGGATCGTACAAGACGTCTGTCTGAGGGTGGCACTGCGGGATGGGACACGGGGCACACTGCACCCACGCCACGTCGCTGGCCGTATCGAGCACCATTGTTTGGGTCACTCCGCGCCGCCCGCCGGTCGCCGCCGGATCAACGCTCAGCTGCGACTCCTGTAATACGTTGCACGCATCGAGTTAAAGAATAAGCTACAACCATACAACTCGTACTCGTCCCTCCGTTTCAAGTTATCAAACCTACTGCTGACGTGATCGAAGAAGATTTTAGCGTACAGTAGTAAAATTAACTAAGAGACAACTTAAAAAGCTAGCTACCCACTGTACACTGGTGTTGACCCTAAACGTAAGGTATAATGTAGAGGTATAAGAGTTAGCAACTGGCTCTATCTTTATACACTTCCGTACTTCGCAGCTCAGTTGAACAACAAGAAAGTAACTACTTAGGTAAACTATAATGTCACTGTGCAGATGATAGCCAATCAAGGCAGGGCATATATATATATGCGTGATTACCTTTGCACCTTGGGCAGCAGTGCCTACGCTGGGTTGTATGTGAGCATCCTGGCTGGCGACACTTTTCGATGGTTCGTCATCTCCGTCGGCCTGGGGATCATTGCCGGAGAGCTTCCTTTGGATGTAGTCAGCGCGGTGTTGGTCCCACCGGAGCGTGTCGACCACGGACGGCACCCTGCCCGCCGCCGCCGACGAGGAGCACGGGCCATGAGGACGACTCAGCGGCACCCAGCTGGTGGTATGGTTGGCGGATGGAGCCACTGCATATATGCATGTCGAACATTAACATTTATGCAAGTACAGTAATTAAGTAATTAATGAACTCTGCAGATGCATGCATATATACCCCTGACGCCCTCGCAGACGGCCGTTGGCTTGAGCGAGGAGCCAGTTGCCACGATAATGTAGTTGAGCTCATCTATTACTACTGCATGGGCAACGAGAGATGTAGTAGAGCTGGAGAAGACGAGCAGCAGCAAAAAGGGTACAACTGAACCATTGCTAGCTAGCGACTTTGTGTGTCTTTGTAGCTAATATGTGTGTACGCAATGGTGTGCTAGCTAGACCGATGCTTTCATCGATCATGCTGCCATGCCTTACTATATATATAGACGAACGACCACGCACCCGCGGTCTCGTGGTAGGTACGTAGTAGCCCATGCCTTGACAGAATTGTTAATTCTCGGTCGAGATCAGCGGTTAGATCTTGCTCTGAGATCAAATGGCTAATTTCCTCTGTTTTGTTTTTCTTTATTCTTTTCTTTCTAAGGTTACTCGATCGACACATAACAAATATTTAAGCAAATCTCTGGTACCTAGTTAACCACACCATAACATTTCGAGAAATTTCCAAACGAACAATTTCAACAAAAACTTCTCAGCTTTTACCCATTTTTATAAACAAAAGTTTGGAATGAATACATCCAATTTGGCCGACAGAGACAGGGGTCTTAATTACCACTGCTTAGCTTTTATTCAACTCCGACTATTAAATTAAATGTGAATAACCCGTCCTTCTCTATTTGAAACAAGTGGCGTGTACTGAACAATTTTTTTGAGAATTTTGTATATAGTGCCTAACTAAATTAACCAAGACCGATTAGTCCATCGTCAAATTAAGATGTGTTTGGGGGAGGAGTCCCCGTGCTACCCGGTTTCGACGCTTTTTCGTACTTAGGGGAGATCAGCGCACCTCAAGACTCGTCAACGCCAAGTCCGTACCAATGCTGAGTCCGTGACAACGACAAGTTTGTGACGGGGGGAAGTTCGCGACGACCGGAAGCTCGAGCGACGGGAAGATCGTTGCCACGGGGGGCGCATGATGAGCGGGGCCCGCAGAATATTCCTAGAGAAAAAGACCGATTCGTCCTCAAGGGCATTAGTACATGTAGGGATAAGATTGTAAATAACCTGAGGGTATTTTTGTAATCTCATCTATCCTCCATTTTTTCTATAAATAAAGGGGCACCCCTTCCATTCAAGGGGACTCTCAAATTCTAAAATAAAAGTTCACTTGCTCTTCCTCTCCTCAAGGTCGTGGCTCGCAATGGGTTCGAGCGTCTTCGTGTCATGCAACCCATGTGCGCGACTACGGTGTCTCCGTGACGTAGTTTCCCGTGCAACTCTCGTAGGTCCTTAAAGCCGTGTGGGGGACTACAAATTCACTGTCTAGCCTCGTTGCTACGACAAGATGATTGCATAGCTTAGTTACCTCCGTATAGTGCTTCATACCGTGAATTAATTGGGATTGGGATGTCCAAAACGTAGAGATAAAACCAACTTCTCCCTAAGGTGCAGTGCGGAAGATTAAGACTGTAAGGGCATGAAGGTTCAAAAAAAGAAAAAGGCCGGAAGGACACGTACAATGCAGGCGTTTAGGTGAGTGCTTAGGGGAAAACTTTTTTTTGCCACATCAGATACTCAGGGTGCTTAAAAAGGGTGAGGAGTGCTTGATTGAGCCTGAGCAATATATAAAATAGAGGGGTGACATGAGAATCTTTCTACCAAAGAATAGATCCTATATATTGCGCAAAGTTTGGAAGAGGTGCCAAGCATAATACCAGCACTAAGCCAAGGACTAGTACTAGAGAAAGAAAATATATCGGGGCCACGAAAGGGAAGAGACATCTAGGAAAGAGAGCTTGTGAGGGAAAGGGATGAGGAGAGAGAAGAAGCTAGACCCGGTACAATGTATTGTGATATATTTCTTCAACCTAGAACTGTCAAATTGGTCTTACCTTCTTACTTCTAACTAGAAATATAATAGTGGATGTTCAAGGTGCTCTTCAGTGGGAAAAAAGCCAAATTAGCCCTCTACGAATTGACAATAGTAAATTTAACTCCACGACACAACGGACAGATTACACATGGCACGTATCATGTCTAGAGGACGTGACGAGGGCCATATCACGCATGAGGCGCGACATGGCATCGACGCCATGACAGCAGCGCGACAGGCCTCCTTCCCCGGTCTGAAAAAAAGTAATGGCATGGTCAACTTGCATGTTTTGATCTACACACTTCTATTTGGGTATATTTGGTGGGTTCTTTGGGTGTAGTATCTATAGCAACTTATTATCTATATCCTCGTCTCATATTAATTTTGTCCCATAGCTCTTTCTACTTTTATCCTTTATTCTCCGTTGGCCCATATCTTTTGAGTCCCCTCTCTTTTCGCCACATGTTTGCCACCGATTACAATTAGTAGCTGAAGCGCGCGATTACTTAATCTTGATCAACCATGCTTATTATTATAGGGTTGTCTATTTCTCGGTCATCTTTTTAAGTCTTTGGATTGACATCTAACAATCATCATCTCCACTTCAGTCTAATATAACCTATAGAATAAAAATTCCACTAACTTTTTACTAGAATTGTATAATTTCCAGACTGCAATTTTAAGCTAAATGACGTGTGATTTTAGATAACTGAGATTTACGAAATTTCAAACGACTGAAAATTAGCAAAAACATGTGTATATATATACACACACGATTGCCATGCACGAATGCACGGCCTAATTCATGGTAGGTAATTGCTGAAAACTTAATTATTGGGAAAAGAAAAATAAAACTAGAGTATCTCTCATGATCGATGGTGAGAAATAAAACAAAGATCTAGGACATCTATTTTGGTGGGACTATACTATAATAATGCGCATTTATCAAGAGATAAAGACAAAACTTTAATGATGCGAATTTATCAATATATTTTTTCCGATAAGCCAAAATATGTATTGCAGATGTTGAATTTGTACAACCAATACAATTATATTTGGTATTTCTCGATCAAATATAGATATCATCACAAATCTTTGCATCCGCATTAGTGTGTTATCTACAACGAATACAATATATTGCAATTTCTAACTGCACCATTGTGCAACAAGCATCGGGGTTTTGTACTCCTATTTCCAAGATGTTTTTTAGCCTCTCCATTTATTCTTGAAATACTTGTGATGATGAGTAATACCATACTGTATGCGGAGTCGTAGTACCTGTATACAGATTTCCTGTATACCCGGAGTGGGTGCCGTACACGCTAAGACCGGATTCCAGGAGAATAAGAGAACCTCTCATAGAGATGATCCCAAACGTCCTTTAAGCTAGGAGATCATATCTCTACGTTTAAAGAAACCAGAATCCAACTCGGAGACCAATCTATATCACTTACGACTCGAGGAGTCCCCCATATAAGGACCCAAAGAACCCCTCAGGGGAGGATAGATTCGACAGATTCTACAAGCTCTACTAGCCAGTAGACGTCGAAGGAGTCACAAGGAGATCAAGCCCTAGCCTCTCCAAAACCCCCACCTGTAAATCTCGACAAGGTCTAGATCCCATCTAGGATAGCCAAAGACTTCTATTGTAAAGCTATTCCATATTCAATATATTCCAAGGGAACGTAGGGCTATTATCCGAACGAAGGCCCGAACCTGTATAAAATCGTGTCCGCGTCTTCCCGGTACTTCTCGACAATGGCTCTAGGGGTCCCTACCATTCTATAAATTCTCTGTCTCACGATTACCGTAAGATCGACGATTTACCAATTGCCGACAACTTGTACTTACATAATTTGAATATAATTTTAGCCTTTTTCTGTTTTACCCTTCATTAATGTTATCAAGAAAAGAGAAGTAGCACTACCCTGCTGATGCCCTTGCATGAAACATCCATTTATTGAAGGATGATATGGACATTTTACTCACACCTTTAATATTTGTGTTCATCTCTAAAAGGACTTTTTTAAATGGAGGGAGTACTTTGGAATACATAAAAAAAATTACTCCGCACAACACGAGAGTGGATTTTCTGCACTCAGGTGTTAATAAATCAAATCACATTTTAAAATATTAAAAACTCAGGAAAAAATGTATTTATATTTTGGGATGAAGTACGAACTTCGGGAGTTTGTGAATTTGAATGTTGTGACAAAAGAAAACAAGGGAGAAAGAAGTTCATTTTCGAATATAGCAACTCTAAGTGTACACTATTTTTTTTCACTTGACATACTTTTTGTCCAGAATTTTCAGATACACATATATATCATCCCACAATGCACATCTAAAAAGATATATTTAACAAAAATTTGGAAGTGTGTTTCTTGAATAGGGATCAAATGGACCTATGATCATTTTGGTATTTCCCCTCCACACACTATATATAGAGAAATGAACGCTAATACTTTATACATACTTCGATTGAACTAGCTAGCTGGACACCATGGCACCCATTATGAAAATCTAGTGATTATATATATACTCTCTCCATCCACAAATGTAAGACATGACCAATAATTAAACCAATAATATGGAATTATATAACACTTTAAAAATACGTTTGAATATGAAACCAATCATATCACTTCTGTATCATATAATTCAATATTTTTGGTTTAATTATTGGTCAAATTTAAATCTTAAATTTCGTGTACATCTTACATTTATAGGCGGAAGAGTACATTTTATACTCCGAATGAGGTTCGCGTTTTAATTCTATATAGATGAACACGCTGATCCTTTATACTTTGCATGCCACTCACGGATAGCATATATGCAACAAAAATAGGTTTGTGTGTTCTTCAAATGATTAGAGGATCACACGGATCAACAAATCATAGGCGAATGCTTTTGTGTCAAATCTATCTATGTCTTATCCAACGGCCCACATGAAAATTCGGCACTCAGACTGATCTTCATTGCACATTGGCCCCAAGATCAAAAGGATCTTTTGTTTAATTAGAACATGTACAACATTTGCTAGACTTGTCGGAGAATAAAGGAACACCTACGGCTACGAATATATGTAGTACTCATCTTTAGTAACATATTTATGTGGCGGCCGGCCCCTGCGCGTCGATCATATGCATCTATTTCCTAAAAGGCAAAGCAAGATGTTAAACAAACTTGCACACGATTACTAAGTAAAGGAGCGGAAACTTTATTCTATGAACACCCCTAAGTTCACTCCCGTGCGATCGGACACCCTATGTCCTTGCGAACTACTAGTCCGTGGTCATGGCCTCCCAGTGCGCGCCTCCTACACCTCCAGCGGCTGAAACCCTAATTTTTCTCCTTTTTTTTGTTTAATTAGAACACGTATGCAACCCCTACATTTTATACTCCCCACGAAGTTCGCGTGTTAATTCTATATAGATGAACACGCTGATGCTTTATACTTTGCATGCTACTCACGCAGGGCCGGCCCATAGCCCGGGCAAACGGGCGATCGTCCTAGGCCCCCAAGAGGCAGGGGCCTCGGCCCAAACAGTGCTAGTATATTTCTAGTGTTTAGGCCTAAGTACTTTAGAAAAATATTAAAAGACCCAGGCTGCGGGACTTAGCCAGCCCGCTTCACACACAAATGTATCGCGTACCGGCTCAGATCACGTAAAGAAAAAATCAATCGATCGGACTCCTCAGCTCCTATCGCGTCTCCATCTTTCCAGGCCCTGCGTCTTCCCCAAAATTCCTGCACAACGCCATTGCTCCCGTGAGGCTATGCTTTCCCAGGTTGCACCCAACCATTAATGGAGGCAAATAATGCAGTTCCATCGTTCCCCAATCAACTGTCCTTCAATTTTCAACGGTTCTACTCGTTCCCCATCAAATAGCCGTTTTAGAGATCAGATGCAGGTGTAGAGATGGTATGTGTAATGTGTTCATCTCTCCTCTTCCTTAATTCATTGTTTAATAGCTCATTTCTTCAACTCAAGATCAGGCCCGCTCGAGATCTACACATGCAAAACAAAAGACAGAGTTACTGACTTCAATTTCGTATTGGCCTTGATTCTAGAGGTCTCCAGATAAATGAGAAAGGTTTGTGGCTAGGGCCTGTTCATGTGACTTGGTGAGGTCTTCTTGTTCTTGCTTCAGATCCAGCCATCAATATCCCAATACAGCTATATCCAGGTGCTTTTGTTCCTCGTCTTGAAAATTTCTTGTGCAATTTGTGGTAATATCTTCTAGAAAGTATATATCCGGTAATGATAAAAGGAAAAAAAAAGAAGCGGGTAGATGCGCTGGTAGAAACAGGTACTTCTTTTGATCATTAGAAATAAGTAGCTTGCATTTTGCTATGTCTTTTTAAAGTTTAAGATTATATGATGTAACGAATATTTACTTTGTAATTCTAATATAAAGTACTTTTAGTGTTTTTGTGTGAAAAAAGATCCCACATTATTGTGTCGCCCTAGGCCTCTGGCCCGGCCCTGCACTCACGGATAGCATATATGCATGCTTTTGTGTAAAATCCATATATATCTCATCCAACGGCCCACATGAAAAGTCGGTACTCAGACTGATCTTCATTGCATATTGGCTCCAAGATCAAAATGTTCTTTTTGTTTAATTAGAAGACGTACGACGTTTGCTAGACTTGTCGGAGAATAAATAACAAAAAAGAAAGTAGGTCGTTGGATTCGTTCATTCCCCTGACAGGCTCTTGCCACTGATGTTCTCCATTTGCTTGGAATCTTGCATTATTGGAGATGCCTACGCACACCTTTTTCTTTTCTCCTGAAAGAAGAGGACTACGAATCGATTTCTTTCTAGACCGAAGGCGCTAGGCTTTGGTAAAGCTATAGCAACGATCCAGTCCAAACTCAACTGGCACTTCACGCTTTTAATCATTCTATTAGAAGTAGGATTGTAGAGATAATAGAGACAGCATTTGGACAAATAAAATGAGAGATCAATCCTTGTTGTATTCATGTACTGTTTGAGTATTTATACAATGCCAAGGGATGGCAGTTTACATTAGTGAAGAGACATGTCCCTTGGAAGGGATTTTAGCAACTGCTAATAGCAGTTAGGGGAAACTTGAGCACTGACATAGATATATGTCTTGTAGCACTCCCCCTTGATCAATTTCACCATTGAATATAGTGCACCTGAAAAATTCCTCTAAAAACCCTGTGGAAAAAATATGAGTAGTGAAGTTTGATATGCTGCTAAAACTCCTTCAAACCTAGTGGGAAATAAGGAGAAAATAATACAACATTTAATGGTTATTGTCTCTTTGTTAATTCAGACGAGGAAAACCTGTTAAGGGAAAAACCCATAAGTAAGTTTAGAGAACAATAGGTATGTCTTGTATATCGTCTTTAAAAACCCCGGTAGGGAAAATAGAAGATACGACATATAATCTTGTGTTGATATTACCTCATTAAAAACCTTTCATGAGAAAGCTTGTGTTGGGGAAGGGGTCCCCGCGCTACCCGGTTCCGACATTTTCTATACTTAAGGGAGATCGACGCAGCACCAACCTCGCCAGAACACCAAGACCGCTCGATGTCGGCTCCGCGACAATACCAACTTCGCTGCGATGCCAAGACCGCTCAATGCCGGCTCCGCGACAATACCAACTTCGCCGCGATGCCAAGACCGCTCAATGCTGGGACCGTGACGGTGACAAGTCCGTGCGTGACAGGCGGGACCCACGGGATATTCCCGGAATATTCCCGAAGGAAAAGACCTATGTGCCCCTAGGGGCGTTAGTACATTTAGGGGGCATAATTGTAAAACGCCTGAGGGCATTGCTGTAATCTCCCCTACCCCTCCTTTTTCCCTATAAATAGAGGGACACCCCTCCCATTTGAGGGGATCCAGAAATTCTGAAATCACTAGTTGGCTTGCTCCTCTACTTCTTCGGTTTGCAACCTCGCTGCGAGTTCGAGCGTCTTCGCGTCGGATAACCCGCGTGTGCGGCAGCGGTGTCTTCACACGACGTAGTTTCCCGTGTAACCCTGCGTCGGTCCGTGGAGCCGTACGGGGGTACCACAAGTTCATTGTCTAGTCTCGTTGCTACGACAGTTGGCGCCGTCTGTGGGAATACCAACAAGAAGCCGTGTGACGAAGACCGCAGCCACCACCGGGATCGCGAAGACACCACCGTCAACCCGCAGGACGATCAAACCATGCCGCCCAAGAAGCGAGGAGGAACGAAGCGGAAGGCCGTTGCCACCGCCACGGCGAGCGCGAGAGCAACGACCCGAAGGACGGCGCGTACCGAGGCGCGCGCAGCGAACGCTGCACCCAACCCCTCCACCGATGCACAGGTAGTCGGCTCAGAAGCCTCCGCCCAGGCTGCCAATAGCGAGGCGAAAATCGAGGCCCTAAGGCAGCAAGCTGCGGAAGCAAACCGGAAGGCGGAGGAGCTGCAGGCTGGGCTGGAAGCGCTCAAAGCCGATGGCTTGCGCATGGAGGGGCTCTTACGCGAGGCCACCGAAGCACGCGCACGACAGGCAGCGGCGGTAGACACGGCGAGCCCGGCCCTCGACGCTGCGACGGCACAGGCTGACGCCCTTCGCAACCAGCAAGCGCTAGGACGCGCGGAGGCAATGGAGCAAGTCCAAGCAAACCCACACGTCGCCGAAGAACAGCGACGCCGACTACAGGAGTCAGTTGCGCGCAGCGAGACCTGCGACCCCGCCGGGAACCTCGGAAGCGGAAGCGCTGCGGGCGGAAATTCGGCGAAGACGCGAAGCGGCCCTCGCCACCCTGCGCGAGACGGATGCCATTCTGGACGTCGGCCAAGACGCCCGCGAGTACGTCGCCGCACCAACTACGCACACTGCGAGGCACGAAGTCATCAACATCGCCGACGACCGAAGTCCCCCTCAGCCCCGGGCTCGAAGCAAAGCCGTGGCCACACAAATTCCGTCTCGCGGACCTCCCGAGCTACGCAGGTGACGCCGACCCGGCCGAGTTCACCCGCGTGTATGAGGCCGCCGTATCTGCGGCGGGAGGGAATGAAGCCACCATGGCGAAGAGCCTCCTCCTCAAGCTCTCTGGGATAGCGCGGTCGTGGTACCTCACGCTCTCCGCCGACTCGGTATACTCCTGGAAGCAACTCCGCCAGCTGCTGCACTCGCGCTTCCAGGGAAACAAGACCAAGGCCGTGACGGTTGCGGATCTCTATGCGCTGGTCCAAGGACCGCGGGAAACTATCCAAGCATTTCACAAGCGCTTCGCCAACGTGCAATGTCAGATACGCAGCATCACCGACGAAAGCGTGTGCTCCGCCGCGCGAAGGTCCATCTGGAACCCGGCCCTGTGCGCCAAACTGGACCGGAGCCCGCCAACCACCATCCAAAAATTGTACAACACCATGGAGAGATACGCTCTTCAAGAAGAAGGAGAACTCCAGCTGCGAAACAAGGCGCTGGCGGCCGCCAGGCAGCCCAAGGCAACTCATGATGATCCTCAGCCACGCCATCGTGGCGTGCACCAAGTGGACGGATACGACGAGCGGTCCCCCACCCATCCCAGGCGTGGCGACGACCGTGGCCAAGCGCGGAGCCATGAGCGCCCCGAGGACCGTGACCCCGTGCGTCGGGGTCTCCACGGCGGCGAGCAAAGCCACGATCGTGGTGGAGGACGTGGCAACCGTGGCCGACAGAGCCATCAACATGCGGCCGGGAACAGCAATCACGCGAGGAAGTTCTGCGAGCTACACCGGTCATACAACCACTCCACCGCCGAGTGCGATGTGATCCGCAGGACGCGCGAGCAGCTTCGCCCAAGACCAACGGACAATGCTCGACCCCCAGCACGGGCTCCCGCCCCCAAGGGAGCCATGCCGTCAGTTGCCACCCGCCACCGCCCCTTCCCCAGGGCGCGGCACCGGTACAAGTGATCAACCCTCACCGTGTTATCCACGCCATCATTGGAGGCAACGCGCATACCTTCCCGTCCAAGCGCCAAAGGCGTGCGTATGCCCGACAGATAAGCCACATCGCCTCCTTTCCGCCTACCGAGCTCCCTGCTTGGGCATCCACACCCGTGACCTTCGGGCCTGAAGATGCCGTGGGGGTCACCCTCCCTCATCATGACGCGCTCGTCATCACCGCGATGATCTCGGATGCGGAGGTGCATCGCATCTTCGTCGACGGGGAGAGTTCCGCGGACATCATGTTCTCGTCAACCTTCAAAGAGATGGGCATACCGTCATCACTCCTCCAAGCCCCAGGCATCCCCTTACTGGGCTTTGGAGGCGAGCCAATCGCCGCCATGGGACGCATCGAGCTCCCCGTCACGTTCAGTTCGGGTAATTGCTCCCGCACCGAGAACATCACATTCGACGTCGTCGACCTGCCGTACCAGTATAACATCATCATGGGGCGAGTGCCACTCAACAAGTTCGGCGCTATACCTCACCACGCATACCTGTGCATGAAGGTCCCAGCACCGCAAGGCGACATCACGGTGCGCGGGGACCAAAACTTGTCCCGAAGAATCGATGAACGAGCGCAAGCTGTCAACTGCTACGTCCACAACGTACAGTTAGGAGAAGGCCCAACGGGGCCAGGGACTCACCCCTTGCCAGGCGCGGGGCGATGGACCCCGAAGCCGAAACCGGACGGGGAGACGCGTGCCATTCCCCTACGTGACGATGCTCCGGGTAAGACCGCGCTCCTTGGGGCGGATCTTGCTCCGGAGGTGTCTGAAGAGATCCTCAAGGTCCTCCGGGACAACACCGACATCTTTGCTTGGGAACACGAGGATCTCCCAGGTGTCCCACGGGAGATCATCGAGCACAAACTGTACGTCCGCCCGGACGCCCGCCCCGTGAAGCAAAGGATGAGGAAGATGTGCGCCAAGCGCCAGCAGGCGGCCCGTGAACAGGTCAATGGGCTTCTGAAAGCCGGAGTCATTCGAGAAGTCTTGCACCCTGAGTGGCTCGCCAACCCTGTGCTCGTGAAGAAAGCCAACGGCAAGTGGCGCATGTGCGTCGACTACACCAGCCTCAACAAGGCATGTCCGAAGGACGAGTTCCCGCTCCCGCGCATCGACCAACTCGTCGACGCCACATCCGGCTGCGAGCTCATGAGCTTCTTGGACGCATTCTCAGGGTACCACCAAGTCTGGATGGCCAAGGATGACGAGGAAAAAACGAGCTTCATCACACCATCGGGGACTTTCTGCTACGTACGCATGGCGTTCGGCCTAAAAAACGCTGGAGCATCCTTCGCCCGCTTAGTGCAGAAGGCGCTCCCACGCCCAAGTGGGGCGTAACGTCGAGGCCTACGTGGATGACGTGGTCGTTAAGAGCACCGTCGCGCTCTCACGCGCAGGACTTGGAAGAAACGTTCAGCAATCTCCGCGCGGCTGGGATGAAGCTCAATCCCGAGAAGTGTGTGTTCGGGGTGCAGGCGGGTAAACTGTTGGGTTTCCTCGTGTCCAAAAGAGGGATTGAGGCTAACCCAGCCAAGATCAAAGCCGTGCTGGACATGCCTCCCCCCCAAAATACTAAAGAGGTGCAGAAGCTCACTGGGCGCCTTGCCGCGCTAGGAAGATTTGTGTCCAGGTCCGCCGAAAAGGGACTTCCGTTCTTCAGGGCCCTTAGGGGCTCGTCCAGTTTCGAGTGGGGTCCTGACAGCCAGCAAGCATTTGATGAGTTCAAGGCATACCTGATTTCACCTCCTCTGCTACAAAGCCCAACCCCGGGAGAAACCCTGCTCCTGTACTTGGCCGCGACGCCGGGAGCCGTGAGCGCGGTACTAGTAAAGGAAAGAGACCGTATCCAGCACCCGGTCTATTATGTATCTGAGTCGCTTCAAGGCGCGAGG
Organism: Stipa capillata; assembly: GCA_019208055.1. Taxonomy (NCBI): domain Eukaryota; kingdom Viridiplantae; phylum Streptophyta; class Magnoliopsida; order Poales; family Poaceae; genus Stipa; species Stipa capillata. The sequence continues at coordinate 20,585 of JAGXJF010000679.1, forward strand.
GTTCGCTACACCGAGCTAGAGAAGCTTGCTTACGCTCTCCTCATGGCATCAAGGAAGCTTCGGTATTACTTCCAGGCACACCACATCCAAGTGCCATCCTCATACCCCATTGGCGAGATGCTCCGCAACAGGGAGGCCTCAGGACGCATCGGGAAGTGGGCGACAGAGCTCGCACAGTTCACCATCGAGTTCCTCCCTCGCACAACGATCAAGTCACAAGCCCTCGCAGACTTCGTGGCAGAATGGGTCGCTTCCGAGCACCCAACTCCCCCGGGACACGCCGAGCCGGTGTGGACCGTCTGCGTGGACGGCTCATGGTGCGCCGAGGGCACCGGCGCAGGGGCAGTCCTCGAGTCGCCGGATGGAGCACGCACTTCATTCGCCGCCCGACTGGAGTTCAAGGCCACCAACAACATCGCCGAGTACGAAGCCCTACTACTCGGCTTACGCAAAGCACGGGCCGTGGGAGCCCGACGGGTGTTAGTCAAGAGCGACTCCCAGCTCATTGCGGGACACGTTGACAAGAGCTATCAAGCAAAAGAGCCAGAAATGATCAAGTACTTGGCCATGGCGCGGGCAATGGAGAAGCACTTCTCGGGCTTCACTGTTCGGCCCATCCCCCGAGGCGAGAACACGGAGGCAGACCTGCTGGCCCGAGCGGCGAGTACTTCAGTGGGCATGCCGCCTGGTGCCTTCTACGAAGTCCTCACAACCCCTATGACGAAAGGGCTACCGGAGGTGAACATCATAACCCCGCAGGACTGGCGAACGCCCATGATACGGTACCTCGTCAATGAGATCGAGCTCGAAGATCATGTCGAGGCCCGCCGGCTCAAGGCGCGGGCAAGGGGCTTCGTCATCCACCAAGGCCCCCTGTACAAGCGCGGCATGTGCGCGCCGTACCTTAAATGTATCTCGAAGGAGGAAGGAGCCGAGCTGGTCCGGGACATACACGAGGGGCTGTGTGGATCCCACCTCGCTCCGTGCGCCCTAGTCTCCAAAGCTTTCCGTCAAGGCTTCTATTGGCCAACGGCATTACACAACGCACAAGACTTGGTGAAACTATGCCCGGCGTGCCAATGGATGGGACGAGGCACGAACCTTCCGGCGCACGACCTGCAGCCCATCCCACCTTCGTGGCCGCTCGCACGCTGGGGGGTCGACCTGGTTGGCCCATTCAGGACCGCGAGCCATGGCGCTAAATTTGTAATTGTGGCAGTCGATTATTTCTCCAAGTGGGTAGAGGCAGAACCGCTCATCAAGATCACCTCCGCCTCTGTGCAGAAGTTCATATGGAAGAATCTGATATGCCGCTTCGGCGTCCCGCGCGAAATCACAGTTGACAATGGCACCCAATTCGACACCGAGCCATTCCGCAAATTCTGCATTTCACTTGGCATCAACCTCTGCTTCGCCTCCGTGGCCAACCCTCGGGCGAACGGTGCTGTCGAGCGCGCTAACGGCGTCCTCCTCCACGGCTTGCGCACGCGTCTCTTCGACCTCCCCAAAGGACGCTGGGCGGACGAGCTCCCCAACGTGCTGTGGTCAACTCGCACGGCTGCCAGCAGAGCCACGGGCTTCACCCCGTTCAAGCTGCTCTTCGGCGACGAGGCCGTCACTCCCGAAGAAATCAAACTAGGTTCCTCTCGCACCGAAACGCCGCCTGAAGACGAGACCCGCAAAGCCTCCCTCGACGGCCTTGATGCGCTGAGACAAGACGCCACACTCAACATCGAACGCTATCAAGCATCCATGGCAAAGGCGTACAACAAAGCCGTTCGTCCGCGTCCCCTCCAGGTGGGTGACCTCGTCTTGAAGAAAAAGGCGAACCCCGAAGCCGACGGGAAGCTGAGCTCCAAGTGGGAAGGGCCATACGAGATCGTCAGCCAGTCGCGCCCAACGTCGTTTCGATTGAAGACACTCGAGGGTGAAGAGCTGAAGCACAGTTGGAACACGATCAACTTAAAGAAATATTACGTATGAAGCCGCCAGGGACTCGGGAAGACCTCACTCATTTTGTAGGCCAACTGTGGTCGGGACCGCTGCGTCGGTCCAAGCATTTACTTACGCTCTTTAAATTCTTCCAAAGCGCCGCTGCGTCGGCCCAAGCATTTACTTACCCGCTTTAAATTCCTCCAAAGTGCCGCTGCGTCGGCCATCGCTAGATTTCCCGAGAAATGTCATCTTGTCACGACCTTCTCGTATCCTTGTAACAAATGCTAAAGTCATCTCAGGACATATATATACACGTATGAAACCGCCACAACAGGTGTGAATGCCGAAGTCTACTCACCTACATCGCGTGCCTGTCTAAACAAAAACCTCCTCACGTTGGCCGGGAGGAACCACCTCCCCCACGCGGGCCGAGCGCCTAAAGAAAATCCTCGTGTGCGCTGGGAAGCCCCATCTCCCCCACACGAGTCGAGCCCAAAAGCCTCCTCACGTTGGCCGGGAGGAACCACCTCCCCCACGCGGGCCGAGCACCTAAAGAAAATCCTCGTGTGCGCTGGGAAGCCCCATCTCCCCCACACGAGTCGAGCCCAAAAGCCTCCTCACGTTGGCCGGGAGGAACCACCTCCCCCACGCGGGCCGAGCACCTAAATCTCCTCGTGTGCGCTGGGAAGCCCTATCTCCCCCGCATGAGTCGAGTCAAAAGCCTCCTCGCGTTGGCCGGGAGAAACCACCTCCCCACGCGGGCCGAGCACCTAAATCTCCTCGTATGTGCTGGGAGGCCCCGCCTCCCCCGCACAAGTCAAGTCAAGCCTCAGGATGGCTAGAAGAAACGTCCCCTGCGTAAATCGAGTATTGTCACTCTCTGGCACGGACTCACCACCGCATAAGCAAACAAAATGCACATCAGTATACCGACCCAGCGCGCACGCTGTCGCAGGCAGAGCACCGAGTACTCCCCACATTTATTAGGACAAGGACCCGAATTCAACACCTAATTATTTAATGCAAGAAGAGAACACGAGGTCATAAGGCAACTGCTTGCGTCCCCGCCAAGCCGAGGGAGGCAAAGTTTTTTTATTGGGAGGCAAGGTACCAAGTACCGTGCGCAATATCGCGAGGGGCTATGAAATGCTACACCCATCAAAGCACTCATTGACGCAAGGGGCCAAATACCGTACACGACACCGCGTGGGGCTACATCCGCCAAGGCGCACTCACGCGCTAGCCAACTCAAGCACCTCCACCAGCAACTAGCAGCAATGCCGCATGAAGCCTGAAACGAACGCCATTAAGTCGGCGGCACCCCTCAACGCGCGCATATCAACAAGGGGCTCGCGTTGCGGAGCCACCTCACTCCCCACCAGGCGCAAACCCTGCAAGTACCACAGCTAAGAAACCTTGAACTCACAAGTCAAAGCAAAGAAGACATCGATTTCCCAAAAGCCTTTATAAATCTATCACCAGGGCTACATACAAACCAGGTACCAAAAGCACGACCACGTCGGCACAACCAAAAAGAGGAGCTTCATCACACTAAGCGAAGCCAGAAAGTCGACATAGAAGTAAACGGACGAAAGAAACCCGACGCTCCTAGCCAAAAGCTACAAAAAAAGGAGAAGCTAAAGAGACCTCACACCTCGGAGAGAGGACCGGAAACCGATGCCCGCACTCTCAGGAACCGAGGCCACCGCCCCCGCCTCGGCAACACGACGAGCTTCCGCCACGGCGCTGAGGTACGCCTTGTCGTGCGCTGCCCACACGGTGAGGAAGGCACCCGAATCCGCCTTGACCTCCCTGAGGAAGCCCCGAAGGTCGCGATACCGAGGAGCCTTGCCCTGAAGCGGCATAAGCATGCCCGGCGAACCAACCCCAACATGCCGAACGCACGAGAGCACGAGATCGGCGGTAGCCAGCGCGCAGTCCTCGTTGCGCCGGCTCTCGCCACGTCGCACAGCGTCGCAAGCTGACGTCGCCCACTACAGCAGGCCGGCCATCTCCCCCTCTCCCTCGCCTGAGAAGGGGTCGACCCCAGCCTTGGAGGCCTCGCACAAGTCGCGCAGTGCCGCGCACATGGTCGACGCCTGAGCAGAAACCTCACAGCGATGGGCCCGCTCCGCCTCCAACGAAGACTGGAGGGAGTCCGCACGCCTCACGGTAGCGGCCAAGCACGTGTTGAGCTCTGTGTTCTCCCGACGCAACCCGTCCAGAAGTGCCTCCGCCTCAGCCTTCGCCTTCTCGGCGTCACGCAGCGCGGTCACAACCCGCCCCTGAGCGGCCCACGCACGCGACATGTGCTCCACTGCGAACAAACCCTACATCACAAAGAACAACCCGAGTCAGACAAATAAACCCACGCAAGCGAGTGACCGAAGAACCAAAACTTATCTTACCTTCAAAAGGGAGGATCGTGCCGAGTCGCACGCCTGACCCACGGTCAATCCCTGGAACGCGGTCTCCAGATCGGCAACAGCAATCCGCTCGGCGGCCTCCTGGTAGAACTCCGCCTCCACGGCGGTGTCGGTGAAGTGCGAGGGAGTGAGGCGCCCCGCCAAGCGGAGCGCGCTCGCCACCCTTGGTAGAGCGCTCTCTCCAGTAGCCGCCAGGAGTGTCACAGGAGACTGCACCGAGCGCGAGGCAGAGTTGGGGGCTGGCGACGCCCCCGCTGGCGCCGGCTCCTCGTCACTCCCCGGCGCCTCGGCTGGGACAGCCACGACGTCGACGACCCAGGGCGAGAGGACGATCACGTCGTCGTCAGAGTCAAGGTGGAGCACCCCCGGGGGAGGCGTCGGGACTCGCACGTCGCGGCCCCTCAGCGCCGCCTCAAGCTCGCTAGCAAAGACGCCCGCCCTACGTCGGGCGCGGCCTGCGTCTCCTCCGTGTCACCCGCGTCACCATCATCGTCGTCGTCTAGCGCGGACTCGCCGTCCCACCCGGTGCCACCAAGGGGGATGGCACTGAAGAGGCCCTTCTCGATCCCGGGCCCCAAGCGAGGAGGAACAAGGACGGCGGTGTCCTCGGGAGCGGCATCACCTCGCACGATGTCGCCAGGAGCTGCGCCGCCTCGAACTCGCACAGTCGGTGAAGTGGCGGACGAGCCGGACTTGTCCACGCGGGAGCCAGACGCTCGCTTCGAGGAAGGGGCCTCCCCCGCGTCGCTGGGCCGGGGACGCTTGGAGCTCCCCACACGCATCTCCTCGCTAGTCAGGGGCTTAGGACGCGCCGGCACCTCCAGCTTGTAGTACGCGCACCCCCTGTTCTCCCGACCTTCAGGGAGTGATTGGAGCAGCGTCCACTCCCTCACAATGAGTCGCCCCAAGAGCTCCGATGCCGCGTCCTCGGCGTGACGAAGCCCGACACCTGTCGCCAGGCGAACGAGGATGAGTAGCCAACGACAATAAAGTATATGGAAGGGTGGGGGAATTGAGTATCAGAAATGAGGCAAAGAAGACATACCCTCTCGGAGAGGACAACGCCAAAAGTCACATCCGCTCGCCCCCACCCTCGGAGGACAAGGAACGAGCTCCAAATCCCAATCTGTTGAGTGGGCCGATCCCCAGTAGGCAGAACTCCTCGACAAGGTCGCGCATCCCAAACCGACGTGACATACGCCCGAGCGCCTTGATCCGGGTCGTCTCCGTGCTAGACAAGTCAACAGGCACTGCACCGCTCACCTGAAAGGAGTCGGAGACTGGGGCGAACCTCTTCTCGTCGTCGCGGAAGAAGAACCACGCCTTCTCCCAATCGCCCCATTGGCCCTTGGACGCCTGGGCCGGGTAGTCAACGGAAAGGCCCTTCCGCGGCGCGCGCTTCCTGAAGCTCACCGCGCCGATGCGAGAGAGAAAGTCACCGCTCTTCATCTCGAGGAGAGTGGTGGAGACCACAGGCTCGTAGAACCAAGCGAAGAGTCGCGGGGTGGCCTTCATCTGCATGGTCCTCAGCGCCCACTCGAAGACCGCTAGCTTCACGAACACCGACGGGTGGAGGTCGGAAACCCTGACTTGGTAGTACTCCAAGAAGTCGTGGAAGAACTCGCATGCCGGCAGGCAGAGCCCAGCATCGAACTACGCGGCGAAGACGACGACGCCGCTGCCCTCGTCGCTGACGCGCCTCACGTTCGCTGGGGGGACCACGCCGGGGCACTTCTTCTCCTGAGTAGCGGCGGGAAGCTTGCCGGCTCGCACCAGAACGTCGATCAGCTCTTGATCAGCAGTGGAGCGTCCAACCCACGAAGTGTACTTCATCCCCTCGACGGACTTGTCCTTAGCCATCGCTCCCTGCACGCAAAAAAAAATCAGAAGACAGCGCTACCGCGCCGACGGCGACTCACGAAGACACGGCGCCAAGTGCGTAGTGAAGCGGAAGACAAGGGTGCACGCATGACAAAATCATCGACCAACAAGTACCTCGTCGCGCCGCGGTGGGAGCCCGACATCTGCCGCAGTGACCGGGCGTCTGGAGCTGCGCGGCACGCTAGGCACGGGAGTCTGGTGTCGAGCCCTCGAGAGTGCCCGCCCAACCACCTCGCGGTCTTGTCGCCGCCTCGCGTCACGGTGGACCTGAACGCGCCGGGCCGCTCCACGGGCTTGACGAGGAAGGCTGCCCCCGTCACGTCTGCTCCTCTGCTGCTCCCTCGGTGGGGACCTCAAAGACTGCCCACGTCGTGCGGGACTACGGCCGACTCTGCGAGCACCGTCGCCGTCCTCGCGTCGCGTCGCGCCGCTCCTTGCGCCCCGAATAGGAAGCCTCGCCAGCGCGCCCTCCACGTCGCCCCGGAGTGTCACGGGGGTCTTGAGTGAACGGGACCACGGTCGATGCGACGCGGTCGCTGCGACGGGTCCCGTCACTATCTCCTCGCTGCGCGGTCCTCCACGTCGCCCCGGAATGTCACGGGGGTCTTGAGCAAACGAGACCACGATCGATGCGACGCGGTCGCTGCGATGGGTCTCGTCGCTACCTTCTCACCGAGCGATCCCAACGGCCATGAACTGGACAGGCGTAGAAGGCAGCCAAACCTACGGTGTTCCTGTGTGAACAATAAGACAAGCGCAGCAGTAAGAGGAGTCATCCAGCGGAATGCCTCACGCCCAGCAACCAAGGCATACACGAGCACGATGTCGTCGCGGGCATGTGCGAGCGTTATACCATCAATCAAACCAAAAGGGGTGACGATAACAACGACAGTACGGCGTGTGTGAGCATGGCATTGACGACTCTCGATCATTCGAATCAACTCTTATGAACATAGCAGAAAACAGACGAAAGCGACAAGCGACTACGCATGCGATGGCGACGCGGTGTCCGAATTCATCTAATGCATCGCAATGAAAAATAAAACAGTAACAGTCCATTGTTTAGAACAGATGCGCGCCACGGCGGCCCCCCACCTACGCACTGTCTGTGTGCTACGCATAAATTGAGTATCATACATCAACGTTCCATCTCATACAAGCATCTCCAATTTCACCCGACGACTGTGAGCTAATAAAAAAATATTACGCACGAGCCGGGATGGTCACCCTGGAGCGTAAGGGCTGCGACGACTCGGCGTGTAACAGCAGTGGCACCACTCCCAACCTGCAGGAGAGAAAGACGCGGACGGCCCGAGGGAGCGGCAGCAACCCCAGGCGGCCCACGGTCGGCGGCGGCTCCCCGAGGCCGGTGGCAGGCGGCCCACGGTCGGCGGCGACACCCAAGGCGACGCGGCGGGTCCAGGTGGCGTGGCGGAGGCCCGAGCGGCCCGGAGGCGGAGACCCGAGCGGCGCCGGAGGCGGCAGGCCGAGGTCGGCCGGGGAAGGCGGCACGCCGGAGGCCCGAGTGGCCCCGAAGGCGGAGACCCGAGCCGCCCCGGAGGCGGAGGCCCGAGCGGCGCCGGAGGCGGAGGCCCGAGCGGGCCCCGGAGGCAGAGGCCCGAGCGGCCCCGGAGGCGGAGACCCGAGGCCGGCAGGGGAAGGCGGCGCGGTGGAGGCCGGGGGCGGCGGGGCGAGAAACCGGCGCGGCGGGGATCCTGGGCGCGGCGGAGGCCCGAGGCCGGTGGAGCGCGACCGGAGGCCGGCGGGTGAGAAGCGGCGGCCAAGGGGAGCTCGGAGGCGGCCGGCGGCGTGGATGAGCAAGGGGGCGGCCGGCGGCGTGAGTGAGCAAAGGGGGCGGCGGCGTAGATGAGCAAGGGGGGCGACGGCGCGCCGTGGACGAGCAAGGGGGGGGACGGCGGCGCACGGTGGGGAAGCAAGGGGATGGAGGAGCAAAGGGGGCGGCGGCGCAGGGAGCTTATATAGCCCCTGCCCCCCCCAACCGAAGCACAGGCGCGGCCCAGCCGGCCCATTAGGTCAGGCAGCCGGCCAAGGCACTGAGGAAACAAAGAGAAAAAAAAAGAGAAAGAAGAGAAAGAAAAAGGAAAGAAGAGAAAAAGAAAGAAGAGAAAAGAAAAAAGAGAAAAAGAAAGAAGAGAAAAAAAAAGAAAAGAAAGAAGAGAAAAGAAAAGAAAAAAGAAGAAGAGAGGAAAAAATCTGGCCCGCGGGGGGCGGCCCCCCGCACCCCCGTGTTGGGACTCCGTTTAGCAGGGGGCTCCGCCCCCCGCACCCCCCGGGGATAACTGTGCACCTTCGAACCCCTCGATGGCTTGACTGGAGCTCGAATCGCGCATCAACAACCAAATCGCAGAAGATAGGGCCCTAGTGGTCGGTTCGGGCCGCGCATCGACCCCTCAAGAATCGGTGCGCCGCCTCGGGCGCTCGCTAGCCGATCGCCCAAATCGACGAGGGACTACTGTTGGGGAAGGGGTCCCTGCGCTACCCGGTTTCGACATTTTCTATACTTAAGGGAGATCGACGCAGCACCAACCTCGCCAGAACACCAAGACCGCTCGATGCCGGCTCCGCGACAATACCAACTTCGCTGCGATGCCAAGAACCGCTCAATGCCGGCTCCGCGACAATACCAACTTCGCCGCGATGCCAAGACCGCTCAATGCTGGGACCGTGACGGTGACAAGTCCGTGCGTGACAGGCGGGACCCACGGGATATTCCCGGAATATTCCCGAAGGAAAAGACCTATGTGCCCCTAGGGGCGTTAGTACATTTAGGGGCATAATTGTAAAACGCCTGAGGGCATTGCTGTAATCTCCCCTACCCCTCCTTTTTCCCTATAAATAGAGGGACACCCCTCCCATTTGAGGGGATCCAGAAATTCTGAAATCACTAGTTGGCTTGCTCCTCTACTTCTTCGGTTTGCAACCTCGCTGCGAGTTCGAGCGTCTTCGCGTCGGATAACCCGCGTGTGCGGCAGCGGTGTCTTCACACGACGTAGTTTCCCGTGTAACCCTGCGTCGGTCCGTGGAGCCGTTACGGGGGTACCACAAGTTCATTGTCTAGTCTCGTTGCTACGACAGCTTGAGAGAAAACTCATAAAGGAAAAGAGTGCAATATGATGTACGAACAGGTTTAATAATCAGAGAGTAACTCCTCCTGATCCTTGCAAATCTCAAAGTCCTCGCATACCAATTACATTAACATACTATAGAAATGTTTGAAGTTGGTAGAGACTTTGAGAATAAATCAGCAAGGTATTGCATGATCTAATTTGCAAGATTGGCAATATAGTGATATTGCTCATTATGTAAACCCTTTTGCATCTGAGCAACACAAGCAACATTATCTTGGAGATAATGGTTGGTGATTCAATAGAATCAATTCCACATGATTGCTGTATGTGGTTTATCATTCTGCGGAGCCACACACGTACACGTGATGTCTCATATTTCAGAATGATTGGTGGATGTAGCCACTAGGATCTGTTTAGAAGACTTCCATGGGATGGCTATCACGCCGAGTAGGAACACAAAGCTTGTCTGTGATCTGACATAGTGGGGATCTTATCAATGTATCCGATGATATTGGAGTCCATATTTCTCTGAAATTGAAAGAATATGACAAGATGTTTCATGCCTTGGAGATATCGAAAGATATTCTTGACTCCTAACCAATTGTGTTTGGTGGGTCTGGCATTAGGATATGGAACCTTGGGTCCCAATATCTCATTTCCATCATCTCATGGTCTAAAAAGGATCGTTCTCTACGTCCAGAGATCAAACAATCAGGCGAGTTTGGATGGATAGATCTTGTCCATATTGAATTTCTCCAATAAATTCTGGATATAGACAGCTTGGTGTACCACAACACATGAGTGAAGGTGCTTGAGTTGTAATCCCAAGCAAAATTTGGCATTACCCAAATCCTTCATCTCAAATTCCGTCTTTAGATGATCACGTGTATCGTTAATATCTTGTGTGTTGCCAATGATGTATAGTTCATCAACATACACTGAGATAATGCAACATCCTGTAGAGGATTTCTTGATGAACATGCGTGGACAATTATCATTGTAGTAGTAACCCTTTGTATAAGGAACTCACTAAGTCAGTTGTACCAAATATGTTCCGACTAATTTAAGCCATGTAGTGACTTATTGATTTTACACAATATATGTTGCGTTTTGTGTTTGGATTCAACATTGTGATTCCATGGGGAACCTATATGACTGAATCAAGTGACACATAAAGAGATACGGTCACTACATCTATCAACTACAAAGATAGATGATTTGTACTGCCATTAAGATAAAGTATCGGAAAGAGATTCCACATCTGGAGAATAGGTTTGGGTATCTGCGTGAACCCTTGTGCTACAAGACTCGCTCTGTGTCTCACCACCTCATTGTTCTCATTCCATTTTTTAGGAAGAATACTGGTGTAGGTATTACTTTTGTGAATACCTTCCTTTTATTGAGCAAGGTTATTTCTACTTGGATCGCATCCTTCGATTGAGTTCAGTCCGAGTGTTGTTCACACTTTGCCATAGCCATGGTCTTTAGATCTAAATCATTTGGAAGGTTGTTTGTAATCTAGTTGAGAAATGTATATCGACAATTGTAGACTTCCGGTTATATGTTTCTCCAGAATCTATATATATGTATATAGTTGATGGAAATATCGTTTACCCTTGGTGACTGTTCGTGGTTTCCCAATGCAGTTGAGTCTGGGTTTTCCGATGTCTCAGTCATTATGTGCACTATTGAGCTGGGTTGGTGGAGGTTGCCCATCCACCGGGTGTATACTAACCATTAGGTGTCTGTCAACGTGGAGTTGACTTGCATTTAATGATTCGGAGGCCTCGATATCCTTTGTTGCTTGTAGGAAGTTGAATCCTGATGTGTGGCCATACTTCTCCCCCTATTACTTTGAACGGGGAGTTGAGTGGTTTTTGTTGGTACCTCCACTCTCTTTTTGATGCATTCCTGCAGGATTATAGGATTTTGTGACACCTTTATAGTCAGTAAATGAATTTGGCAGGTTATTTGCAATGTGTTGCAAATTTTCTGAACATGGGGTTCAGAGCTTTGAGTACATGGATTTGAGGCAGAAATGTCTTGGACATTCCAACTAATTTCCTGGCATTCTATCTGGTACTTGGAATCTCCCCCTCATGCCTGGAAATGGTCCTCATGGTATCAGCATATTGGCCTTGAATAACTCCCCATGTGAGGGGCTTGAGGTATTGGTGGAAATACAGTTATTCTCACATAGATCCCAAATATATTGTGAGGGGCCAATTGATGTATGCCGGGGTGGTGATATCGGTATGTAACCGAATTATCGCAGATGGGAAATACTTAGTGGATTTTCACGTACTAATCATAGAGGGGAAGAACTATGATGTGCATTTTTTGTCGCAATTGAACCAAGTCAGCAGTGTGTAAGACTGCATGATTCCAACGTGAAGTTGGTAAGTTGCAATTCTGAAGTAAGGGTCGTGCAATGAGCTTAATTCTTTAGATAAGGGATTCTGCCAAACCATTTCGAGTGTGGACATACAGGACAAAGTGCTGAACTGCAATCCCAAGGCCATACAATTGTGATTGAAGGCACGTGAGGATAATTCTGCAGCGTTGTCCATTCGAATTGATTGAATTCGATGTTCAGAATAATGAGCTCATGCATGGTTTCATGTGGATAAAGGCACACGTGAGACCATCGTGTAGATGTGTCTATTAGAACCAAGGAATGCCTGAACGGTCCAGTCAATGGTTGAAAAGACATGCCTCGCCTTGATGCGTTCAAGGAATTTGAGTGGTCCAGCTTGAGTTTTAAGGTGCGCGAGCCTTAAAATTAGCTTCCCTATGGCACATGCAGTGCACATAAAATCCAAATATTGTCAAAATTTAGCATTATTTGAGTCATGACCAATGGAATTGCTGATAATTTTCGCTTCATCCCCATGCTGGGATGACCAAGGCGAGTAAGCCAAGTTTGGAATGTAATGACATTCTGGAAAATTATTTTGTACGTAACATGTGCTACGGGTTTGATATACGTGTAGTATAATCTTGACGATAAGGAGAGAATGTGCTCGCCATATCCGTTGTATATGGTAAAGAGAAAGATATTCCTCTTTGTTGTCATCACAGGTTTCAATACGGAAACCATTCTGACGGATATCTCTATAGTTTAGTAAGGTACAATTTGAATCGAGATACAATAAAGCATCATCGATTATTACTTGAGTACCCATAGGATAGTAATTGTGGTCCGAGCAAAGTCAACAATTACATCATCGCGTTAAACGATTGTTAAATTTTTCCTTTTCTCTTAGTAAGAGTGGAAATATTTTAATTCCCTAAGTATAGAGTTTGAGGTGCAGGTGTCCACAAGGCACATATCCTCTTTCATCGGATTGACTCCCGTAGAAATCTATATATAGAATTTTTCGGGACCCAAAATCCATAACAGAGAGCTTTAGATGAAATCACCCGCTAGGTCGAAACGTCAACTCCGACCTCAACCCTTGGGCATCAATTCCAAGAGGAGTGGAGTGATATAGCTTCGAATAGCCCGAGACGTCAACCCCAAACTTGCTCTGGCAAATGAATGCACAGATTAAGTAGGGTGATATGGTCTCCTCACTCTTTTCTTACTGAGCCGGAACATCAATCCCAACTCGTCCCGGCAAATTAATGCTCGGCTGGAGTAGGATGATATAGTTCTGATGATGAATAGCACGGTTTCCCGCGTATTAGGGGTACCCGTATACAGAATCCCGGGATTTTAGGAAGGTACAGCGTATCCGGTAAGGATCCCTGGACGACAAGGTAACCCTCCTAAGGAAGGGAAGACTCCCCTTAAATTAGGAAGTCAATCCCGACGTTTAAGGAAGCCAGAGTCCTACTCGGGCGTAAGTCCACGTCCAGTACGACCCTGGGAACCCCCTATATAAGGATCAGCAATCCCATAGGGGAGGACAGGTTCTATTAGTCGCAGCACAAGCAGCATAGGATCTCAGGAGGCAAAGCTCTAGAAGACCCGCAATCTCGAAGGAGTCGAGCCCGGAGGATTAGCTAGATTAGTCTACGATTAGGCCTTGGGTAGCCACTAACCTACACCCCCATTGTAAAGCGTGTTCTCGATCAATATATAGCAACAGGACGTAGGGTTATTATCCTGAGGGAGGCCCGAACCTGTATAAAAACGGTTGTCCCCTGCTGTCAGATCTCCTGGCACTTGGGCCCTAGAGGTCCCTACCCCCCAGTAATCATCACTCCACGAATACCGTAAGATCGCCGATTCACCGATCGTCGACAGATGGCGCTGACCGTGGGGACCTCTCCGGACCAAGCCGTCCAGGAAGAATCAAAGTCGGCAGGACGCGCAACTAAGCGCGATCAGATCCCAGCGCCGGTTGCACAGCCCTCACCGGTTTCGACCGAGGAGGAAGTGGCAAGCACGGCAGGAAAACCGATCACAATCTCGCCCCGTACTGGGTACTCGGACCAGGGCTTCTACGACAACTTTGGCCCTGTGGACCCGTACCCGGTCACGGATCGAGTGGATTTCGGAGAATACGCCCCTGGAGAGGACTCGGATGGCGAAGCAAATCACTTCAGAACCGAGTGCGCCAGGGCCTTCAGCGGGAAGTTAGTTTTGAACGACAACTTCCCGGCAGGAACGACCAGCCCCATGGTTGGAATTTCTCCTGCGAACTCCGATCGTGAAGACGATCAGGATCCTACCCACGTCGCGTCCGATGAGGGCAACGTGATGGAATACGAGTACACATCGTCCAGCCAGGGACTTCGGATGCTACTCGCGATCGACGACGGTCGGGAAGACCTCGGAGATCAGAATCTGCCCGGGGGCTCACAGCAGCACAATGCAATGGCTGCCTCCCACATAAACGAAGGTTTCCCCGCTACCGGGGAAAGAACTCCTCTTCGGCACGGAGACTTGCCTGCCACCGTGGAGAGATCCCCCCCGGGAACAAGGGAGTACATGTCCCGAATGGCTCGAAGACTTGCGGAAGTGCGCAATCTGCTATCACAGCCTCCCGTGGCGGACTTATCGACACCCGCGGGTGTGCAGTGGCTGCAACAGCTGGGGGCTGACCTCCAAGAGGCTCAGAAACCAGGCCGAGTCTTCTCGGGCCCTATCGGTGGCCCGTAGCTCTACTCGGGTGGACACCCCTCCGCCGCTAGAAGAGCGCGATCAGGAGGAGCAGCCGGTGGACCTCCAAGAACAGCTTGACAGACGCTGCCGCCAAAGGCGCCAGCAGGATCAACAACCTTCTCAGAGAGACCACGCACACAACGCCAATGCTCGGGGCCGATCCTCGACCCCGAATAGCGGCGAGAACGTGCCTTATCGGGGATCCTTTAGCGGATGCCAGGCGTTTATCCCAGGAACTCCGACAGGTACGCTGGCCTTCTCGTTTCAAGCCCGGCTCGCTAGAATCGTACGACGGAACCACGAATCCTGTAGAATTCCTCCAGATCTACACCACCGCGATCGAGGCAGCCGGCGGCGACGAGAAGGTTATGGCCAACTATCTTCCTACCGCCCTCAGAGGAGCCGCTAGGACGTGGTTGACGAATCTGCCCCCAGGAACGATACGTTCGTGGCGATAACTATGCGACATGTTACTCGGGAACTTCCAAGGTACCTTCCCAAGACCTGGTCGGGTCGACGACCTATTCCTTGTCGTCCAGCGACCAGATGAGACATTCTGAGAGTTTACCAAGAGGTTTAGTGCTGTCCGCAACACTATCCCCGAGATAACAGACTCGAATGTCATCCGCGCCTTCACTCGGGGCAGCAGAAACGAGATGTGCACGCACAATCTGATCATGCGGCCACCAAAAACCACCAGGCAACTCATGGATCTGGCCGAGAAGGCTGCTTGTGCGGAGGAAACCCTGCGCTATATCAAGCAACAGCGGGGCGAGTCGACCAGTTCTCCCCTCCGGTCAAGAGGCGATTCATGCAAGGCCAAGCGCAAGAAGAAGCCCTCCGGAGGAAACAAGGAGAAAAGGACCAGAACCGACGAAGTAATGGCTAAAATCTCCGAGAAGCGCGCCTGGCGACCACGCCCCAAGGATAAGCCTACCACATCCTCCAACAAGACGTCCAAGCCCTGGTGCGACTTTCACCAGACTGACTCGCATGATCTGCGACAGTGTTGCATCTTCAAAAAGTACCTTCGGGAAGAGAGAGAGAGGTTCCGCGAGGAGAACCCTCAGGTCGCTAACAACAGTCGGGAAACAACTTCCGACGACGATGGCTCCACCCCTGAGCCTTTCCAGGGGCACGTCAGAGCAATCGAGCACATATTCGGGGGCTCCACCTCTTATGAATCCAAGAGGCAATACAAGGCGATCGCCCAAGAAGTCCTCGCGAGTGTACCGCGAGTTCCTCGAGCGATCAAGTGGTCCGAGGTCGCGATCTCGTTCGACCAGACCGACTGCCCCGAAAATTGTGCTCGGCCGGGACGGTACCCGATTGTGGTCGAGCCAACGATCAACAACTGCCGAGTAGGCCGCGTGCTAATAGATGGAGGGAGCTCCCTCAACATCCTATTCGCCAACGCCCTCGACGCAATACAAGTGCCACGATCATCTGTTCAGACGGTGACGCATGTATTTCACGGTATCGTCCCGGGCTCATCGGCCACGCCGATAGGGCAAGTCACGCTCCCGGTCACCTTCGGTACTCCGGAGAACTTCCAAACAGAGAAAATCTTGTTCGATGTAGTCGATTTCGAAACAGCCTACAATGCTATCTTAGGGCGCCCTACCCTGGCCAAGTTCATGGCGGCTACACACTACGCCTACTAGTGCATAAAGATGCCCGGCCCAAAAGGCGTCCTCACGATAAGAAGCTCCCCCAGAGAAGCACTCCTCTGCGACAAGCGCAACCTCGACCTCGCAGAGCAGCACCTACCCTCCGACCAGGACGCCAGCGTGGCGGCTCCCGCCACCACGTTGTCAAGACCACCTCCACGGCTACGAGCGACAACCTCGGAAAGTACCCCCTCCAAAATGGAGAAAGAGTTCCACGATTAAGTCAGAATAGGGAGAAAAACAGGGCCTTCCCCCAGATAGAACAACAGCTCCTCGGGAAGAAGCCGCCCGATCCAGGTCGCTCGTGTCAGCAGTAGAGAGGTCGTGTCCAGTAGAGAGTCTAGTGCAACCGTCCTCGGTAAGATCGTACAACCGTCGCCCCCCCTCATCGGCAGATTCCAAAGTTGCACCAGCTCCAGCCTTAGAAGATCGTCAAGCTACGAACAAGTCGATGATAAGACGCTACGGGTGCCGCCGCCCAGCACGCGCACTCAACAAAGTTCAGTCAGCAGATCACGACCAAAGGACGGGAGTCTCTGGAGGCAACAGATGACAAGCTAAATGAGGAGGGGGACGGCCGAGTTTTCTTAGTTTTCTTAGAATTATTTTTCTTACAGTAGCCTGTAAAAGACACAGTTTTTCTTCAAATAATACCAAGTTTCTAGTTCAGCGTTTTTCATTATTAATTCAGACTGCCTATCCGAGATATCTCTTGAACAGACAGTCGGGGGCTGGATAAGAATACGGTAAAGTCGGTGTACAAGTACGAGTACCGACTTCTTCGACCCGCACAAAAGAAAAAGGGTCCTACGTTACAACTGCCAGGGATGCGAGAAAAATCCCTTAACGCGTTTGCAGGTGACAGGGGAGCCACTGAGCCCCCCACCTGACCAGACCTAAGGCCTGGTTGACTAAGCTCCCTAGTTCCGTAGCAATGTCCTCTGATCCCGAGTAAAGGAAGGGAAGGAAATGCGAGTACGACTAGATCAACGGAACCCGTACGCTTATCCACGTCTACGACTACTCGGAGCAGAAGATACCTCGGGTAGAGTGAAACCTTGTTGATTGTGCAAGCGCAGAATTTACTAGCCAAACAACCGGAGCCTTTCCTCAACAAAGGAGTACGGAGGTGCTGCCATGGCCACGACAAGCTGTACGAAAGACCCCTTATCGTGTTTACTGATGACGAGGAGCCACGGAGCCCTCCATCCGACTAAACCTAAGGACTGGTCGATCACAGCAAGAACGACCTACGGCACTTTCGTACACCCACACCGAAGGGAGGCGAAGGGCACTGGTTCCGACTAAAGTCTACGCTTGCATCCGACAAAGTTTCACATGAGTAGAGTAGACAAGGTTTCGAAAAGACAAAAAACACACAAGTTATCGCACAGTTACTAACCACTGTATTTACGTAAGTGTATGCTATTACAGGCCTACTTCAGGCCAGGTGCCTGGACTCGATCACCAAAGGCGTCTGCCGCCTCCTGCACAGCGTCGAGAAGGGTTTCTTCCTCACCCTCCGGCAGGTCAGCGGCAAGCGCCTCCAGAGACAAGTCCGGATGCCTGCGCTTCAGAAGGGCCAAGGCAAAGGCCAAGGCGTCGCGAACCCCTTGCTGAAGCTCGCTCTCGAGAAGCTTCCCGACGGTAGGCTTCAGCTGGGAGACGGACGCCGTCAGCTCGACTAGGCGGTTGGCCGGAGAAGGACTCGGGGCGACAACGACGCCGACTTCACCTAGCACCTTCTCGAGCGTGCCCAAGGCCCGCTCGAGGTCTTCCTCCAGCTTTCCCGCGTAGGACCGACTCCTTTGCAGGGAGGACACCGTATCCGAAAGGCGTGCCTTCGAAGCCGAAAGATCAGCCTCGACCGCCGCCCGCTGCTTCTCGGAGTCCTCAAGGCGCTTCTGCAGCGCCTCGTTCTCTGCCCGCCATCTCCTGGACTCGTCGAGGCGCTTCTTCAACTCCTCCTGCGCCAAGTCCAGTTCCGCTTGGGCCTTCTCGAGGGGAGCGGCCTGGAAGATAGCGAGCTGAAAAAGAACAGGTTAGTACGAGCACAGCAAATTTACCTTATCGCTAATCTCCCTTACGTTACCTGCAGCAAGGAAGTTAGGCTTTCCGGTGCCGAAGAACCCGAAGGCGCGACCTGCTCAACAAGGGCCGATTCCGACTCCAGCGCCGGGGGCTGCTGCTGTTCAGTAGGAGCCGGCGATGACTCCGGCGCGGGGGTCCCTTGCTCGACAAGGACCGGCGCCAACTCAGGCGACGGGGGCTGCTGCTCGACGTCCGCCCTAGTCGGGGTCCGGGCGGGAAGGATCGACACCCTAGTCGCCAAGACAATCAAGCTAAGTCGTCAGCAAGACAAGTCAAAAGAAAAAGGCGGCAAAGGGAAAACTAACCTCAAGCGCTTTCCTGTTGAGGGAGGTTTCCTTGCCGAGGCATCCGGACCTCGCTTGCCGGAAAACGGCGGCGCCTTCTCCTTGTCTGCCACGGTCTCCTCCCCAAGAGCGGTCGTGGGGAGGGGGAGTTGGCTCCTTGGCGAGGGGGCTGCTCGCTTCGGGCTGTCCGACACGTTCTTCCTTAGGTTTACCATTCAGGAAAGGATATAAAAAAAATATAGTCGGGCGAGGATTCAAACCTGCGGTTGAGGAACCTGGGCGGGAGAACTCGTCGAGACAATTCCGCCCCCGCCTCGGCTGCGGAAGGACCTCCCTCCCTCGTCTCGGAGGGTGGCGGGGCCATGTCGAACATCTCAATATCATCATCCTCGGCGGGAGCGCCAGCTCTTTCGGCCTCCGAGTCAGGACCCCCGTGGCCTATTTGCTGCGCAAAAGAACCCGAGGACCCTCTGTAAGGCTACTAGGATGAATCTAAGCTAGACAAGGAGGTAAGACGGATGACTCACCGAGAATACTTCCCGCCGGCTGTCCGGACTTTGCTTCAGAAGGGGCAGGGGCACATCTGTACGCCCTCCTTGGGGGGATTGCTCGAATAGGTTGTTTAACCTACTCTGAAGCTCCTCCGGGGACAACTCTGCTCGACACGACAAGGTGGAAGTACGTGAGAAATTTTGTCGATTGAATGGGCATGGAGATGGTGGCGATACCTACCCGTGTCGAAGTCCCTTGTCTGGTCATGGTTCTCCGGGATCACCCAGGCCGGCGCGACCCTCGATCGGAGAGGGCTTACCCGGCGTCGAAGGAAATCCTCCGCGACATCCCACGCCGACAAGCCTTTGGCGGCGAGATTGGCGATGTCGTGGACGAGCGCCTTGAGGTGCCCAGTCTCCTTCGGGGCCTCCCCCCAGCTCTTGTTCGGAAGAGGGGTGAGTCCGCGGTAGGTGATCCCAGAATTCGGTGGGGGCTGGCAGTAGAACCACCGAGCGTGCCAGCCCGACCACGAAGACTTCCAGGAAGAAGCAATGTAGCTCTCCTTCCTTCCCTCTCGAAGACGGAATCCGGCGCCGCCGACGACTCCTGCGCCGCTGCCCTTCATCCGGCGGAGGTTGTAGAAGTACCTCCAGAGCTCCAGGCTCGGCCTAATCCCGAGGTAGGCTTCGCATAAATGCGTGAAGACTGCCAGCATTAGGACCGAGTTCGGGTTGAGGTGAATCAACTCGATCCCGTAGAACTGGAGCGCGAGGAGGAAGAAAGACGAAGGTGGGAACTGGAATCCACACCTGAAGAAGTCCGCGAAGACGACGACCCAGTTCGTATCGGGGCTGGGGAGCGTCTCCTTCACGGCCTCCCGGAAAGGCACGAACACTTCCGGGAGAATCACCTCGTCCGTCACGAGCTTCTCCAGGGTGGACGAATCCATCACCGAGGCCTCGAACTCGGCAATGGCGGTGGTCGGTTCCCCCGAAGCTTTCTCTGACCCCTTTGTGGGCTCAGGAGACTTCTTCCCGGCGCCTTTCTTGCCCATTCCCGTCGATCGATCGAGAAAGCGTGGAGGTGAGGGTTTGCAAGGGCGCGAGGAAGAAGGTGAAGGGTGTAGGAAGACTAGGAGGCAAAAGAACTATGCGGGCAAAACCCCAATTCTTGGACTCCTAAAGATTTAAACCTTCACCGGAGCCGAGCGCGGTTTTCGGCACGATCAGTTCCATCGCAATTAATGCGGACAGTTGCTTTTTCCGTCTATCGGGTATTTAGCGGGAAAAAGAGGGTCTGACAACCCACGACCCAAATGAACACGTCGTGGCTTAGCACACGTTAGCGGCCCAACGGCGCAGAAGAGAAAAAGATTCTTCATCACTACGCGAATTTTCCGCCACGATGGTTCGGTTTCCTAGAAGTATGCCGAGCGGACGCGTGTCAGTGATCGACGGATCGGATCTGATCAGAACAGCATTCTGGATTTCTTCCAAAGGATTATTTCCGATAAGGTTTTTTGCGACTACTCGGTAGAGATTGAGTCTACTCGAGGAAGTCATCGACGAGGACCACTCGGGTCGCCTACTCGGAATTCGTCTCCGACAAGGGCAAATTTCTGACAGAACCATCATGACCTCACTTCACACACTGATGGGGGGCTTGATGATGAATAGTACGGTTTCCCACGTATTAGGGGTACCCGTATACAGAATCCCGGGATTTTAGGAAGGTACAGCGTATCCGGTAAGGATCCCTGGATGACAAGGTAACCCTCCTAAGGAAGGGAAGACTCCCCTTAAATTAGGAAGTCAATCCCGACGTTTGAGGAAGCCAGAGTCCTACTCGGGCGTAAGTCCACGTCCAGTACGACCTTGGGAACCCCCTATATAAGGATCAGCAATCCCATAGGGGAGGACAGGTTCTATTAGTCGCAGCACAAGCAGCATAGGATCTCAGGAGGCGAAGCTCTAGAAGACCCGCAGTCTCGAAGGAGTCGAGCCCGGAGGATTAGCTAGATTAGTCTATGATTAGGCCTAGGGTAGCCACTAACCTACACCCCCATTGTAAAGCGTGTTCTCGATCAATATATAGCAACAGGACGTAGGGTTATTATCCTGAGGGAGGCCCGAACCTGTATAAAAATGGCTGTCCGCTGCTGTCATATCTCCTGGCACTTGGGCCCTAGAGGTCCCTACCCCCCAGTAATCATCACTCCACGAATACCGTAAGATCGCCGATTCACTGATCGTCGACAAGTTCCCAAGCTCCCAGTAGAAGAGTCACTTCACAGGGGTGATTAAACCTAACAACTCTATGATATAGACTCTGAAACCCTACCTGCACCATGTGCTTCAACAACATACACACAGGGCACATGAGGCAGGTGAGAACAACCAGACATCACAGCAGTAACTCTACGATGAAAACTGCAATATTATAAGTTCTTAAAACTTAACAACATATTCACATAAAGGATCCGAAGATCCAAGTTTAACTACAAAACAGAAGAGTATATATGGCTACGAAGCCAAAAAAGTCGGGCCAAAAGTGGCAGCAGAACAAACCAAGCTGCCAAACCCCGGGGGTAGGACCACTGCCTGGGATTTCCAGCGACTAGTCGTCGTTAGCGTCGATCTCTAGGTAGAAACCACCCTCGGAAGGGTAGTTCCTCTGCAAGAAAAATGTCAACGATAGCAGGGTGAGTACAAAAATTGTACTCAGCAAGACTTACAAGGGGAAAATAGTAATAGATGCACAGGTATCAATAAAGGGTAATTGCGGACTCTTTTGCAAAAAGCTGATTTTACCTTTGTCAATATTTTATAAGTAGGTGAAAGCCGACTACCAGAATATTTTTGAAAGGAGAGGAGCCGAACACTTCACGATCATTCCTTACTGCAGAACACCACACCTTAGATACCCCGATTCTTCCTCAACCACCCTGGGAGGAAGCAATCGCTAACACCATAGCCTTAAAGTTGGCAAATTTTAGAGTATTATTGTAGTTGTCTAATTCTTTGCGGATTCTTACCAAGTTGTCCATAACCGCGGACACGGTTGTTCAACAGTTTAAACCCTGCAGGGGTGTACATCTTTACCTACACGTATCGATCGACTCCTAATGCCATCGACGATTTACACACTTTCACGAGGTGTGCTGGCGGAGGGTGATCGAACACGACCTTTACAATACTTTTGACCTAGGTATGAGCCACCCTTACGGGCCAATCCATGTACATCAGTGTGGCCGCAACTACGACACGGTCCCATAAGTTGTAGCAGGTGATACATCCCCGGTGCTCGACCGTGTGTAACCGTTACACCTATATTGAGGCACCCCACCACATCATTTTTTACTCACCCAGTTAACGGAAATGGCAAACTATGCAGCTCATACTCTAAGTCTAGGCAAATTATTCAGTCGTGGGTGGTCCATTATCCCACCCGTGTAGAAGTACGGAAATCTTGGTTCGAAAGGACACCGGGAACCGGTCCTTGCGGGAAAACGAGACAACCCACCATGCTCCCAGCCATGGCCTCTCATCTAACCCAATGATTATTAGTCAGGTTCATTAGTTAACCCCTGGTGAACACCCACCTACCACGTAACCCATCCAATGGTGTTGATTCGTCTGCCATCCAAGAAATTATGACTTTTACATGTCTAAGCATGTCTAAGCATATAAAACATAGTAAGCAAGGTCAAAGCACTCACTACACTACTCTAGATAGGTTGGGGTGGTGGTGGAGTTAATTGAGTGACAAAATAAGTTTTACGCACAGGAATAGGGTTAACACTTAGCAAAAAGTAGAATTTGAACGCATGCGATAACGAATTTGAAAACAACTAATACTTTGCAAATAGTAGGTGTTTGCAATATGGACAAAGGGGATGCTTGCCTTGTTGCTCAGCAACTACACCCTGCTCGCGATTGAGATTGTCCTCTTCGGAACTTTCCGGCTCTAACGGAGAAGAACGAAAACACCAGAAAAAGGGCATAATCGTAAATATCAAAATGCTGAACATCGGCATGGGATGAAATGCATGCCATGGGATAGAGGATGCAAAATAACGACTAATGCAAGTGGAATCAATTTAATCGGAGTCCGGACGCTCGAGATATCGCGATCCGAAATTCTCCGGCTAATCGGGAAAACCCTAATTTGAGTTTTTAGCCAATTACATTTTTCCTAAAGATGACATATTTGAGTAGCTCTTATTTTTCTGAATATTTTGATATATTCTTTGCATTTTTATGATTAAAAATGAATTTTCTAAGATTTAATCAATTTAAAAACCCTTTTTGTATTTTCTCAGTAAATAAAAATAAAACAATAATATATTAAATTTATTTATTTATTTTGAAAATAGCTTGCAGAGGCTGACATGTGGGCCCTACTGGTCAGCTTGGTCAAAGTTTGACCGAGCCTATGACAGGTGGGGCCCACTGTCATAGATCTTCCAATTTCTTTTATCAATTTCTTACACGTGGGGCCCAGTTGTCAATGAGACAAGTTTTAACCAGTGCAATTATGAAGCATTAATCACTGTAGTTACTCATTAATGTCAATGATTAGCATTACTATGTCGGTTAGAATTCAATAAGGCATTGGTTATGTCCAAATAACAGTAATCAACTGTCATTAACATGAATTACCCGGTATTAATCATGCTTGAGCTTTTAATGCTCATCATTACATGTATTAATGAGTTATAGTTGCCATTATTATGTCTTAACAGACTTCTACAACCGGTCCTAATGACCGGATAAGGTCATTAGTGACCCGATTAATGGAGCGGGGCCGGCTGTCCCGATGTTGGCTACTGCCGGCGGCAGGAAGCAAAGCGGAAGAGGAGGCGGCGGCCTGGGGGCCTTACCCAGCGCGGCGACGGAGGCGAGCTAGGCGGCCTGGCACGGTGCAGAGCTCAGGGGTGAGACTCCCATGGGCGACAGGGTGGTGGTCGGCTCCGGCTCCGGACGGCGGGGCTCCAGGGAAGGCGGCGAGGCGACCGGGGTACTCGGGCAGCGGAGTAGCGCAGCGGGGAACCGGGGCGTCGGGGTAGCGGCTCTTTGGCGGGGCAACCGAGCGGCGGCCGGCTTGGGTTGGGTGGCTGCTTGCTCCAGGCGACGATGCGGAAATGGGGCGGCGGAGCAGCGGCAGCTGAGGTGGCGGAGGCGAAGGGCAACGCGGCAGCGGGGAGGCGAGCTCCAGTTCGGTGGTGAGGTAGTGGGGCGGCGCGACGGCGAGCTACGGGTGAGAGAGGGAGAGAAAAGAGTAGAGGAGAGGGATAAGAGGGCGGGGCGGCTCCGGGTTCCAAGCAGGAGGTGGCTCAGGCGCGGCCGGTGCGTGCCACGGGAGCACAGGAGGTGGCGACGCAGGGAGATAGGGATGGGGGAGATGGCTTAGGGGAGAAGGAAGAAAAGGGAGGCGGGCCAGGCCGAGAAGCGGAAGGGGAGCTGGGCCGAGAAGGAGGGCCCAGGTGGGGGAGGCAGCAGGCCAAGCGGGCCGAGCGCGGGGAGAGGAGGTGGGCCGGAAGAGGGCCCAGGTGGGGGGAAAAAGGTTAGGGTTAGGTTTTATTTTTTTCTATATTTTTGTTCCAATTCAAACAATTTTCAGATCTCCTTTTCAACCCAAAATTTAAAATTCAAATAAATTTCAAGCCCTGTTTCAAACCAAAGTTCCAATTCAAATTCAAATTAATTTGTTTTTGAACCATGCTTATGCCATGATGCACATTTAGCAAAAATTAGATTAGGGGATGTCACAGAATTGATGATTTCCAGTATGAAAATCTTTATCAGATATAACGAATACATACAAATATATTTGTACCGATGTGCTGATACATTATTGTGATATACAATATATGATGACAACATGTCAATTAACTTATTACAACATAATAATATCATTTGGATGTTATGATAATTTTGGTGGAGTGGGGGGGGGGACTTATTCGAAGTCACCCAACATGTCAGTCGAAGCAAATTCAATGATCATGTTCTCCGTGTTCAGCGGATCTTTGGATTGTTGGAGATGCTGGCTGTCTTGGGGTTCTGGGAGAACTGCAGTGGAACAACCGATTTCCTTTGACTTGTCAGTTTGAAGGTTGAAGTGTGCTTCAAATTTTGATCCTTGATCTTGTTTCTTGTGTCCCACAGATTGCAGGTATAGATCAACAAGGTGTCGAGGGGTGCGACACTTTTCGGTGGAATGTTTGTAGCATCCACACTTTTGACATACTTGAGATTTGTCAAATTTTGGCTTTTCAATGCCTTTCCGCTTGTCCATAGCACATGGCTTTTTCTTCCAGTTTCGCTTGCGCTTTCCTTTGAAGTTCTGCTATTGGGGCTTGGAAGAGCCAGCGAACTTGTTATTCTGAGTGTTATAATGTACCTCTGGGAGCGGGGCTGCGCCAACATTGCACTGATGATGGTTCCTCAGAGTGAGTTCATCATGTTTTTCCGCTTGTAGGAGTATATGTATAAGTTCAGAGTAAAGTTAGAATTCTTTGGCGCGGTACTGGTGCTGCAAGATCTGGTCAGATGGAAGCATTGTTGATAAGGTTTTTTCAATCTTATCTGCCTCAGAGGGTTCTTTCTCACAGAAGCGTAATTTAGAACTGACGATGACATAGCACCCAGGTATCGTCAAGGAGGGCAAAACTGGCCATCCAGGCATAGGGTGGGCCAGGCCGACTACTCGGAGTCTGACTATGGCACGAGGGCGCTTCATCGACTTGGAGTACAAGACAAGGACTAAAACCAATCCCGGCATACTCGGAATTAGTTGTAACGAGTTAGGAAATCAATCTGTTAGCCGATTCGAACTCCTATAACCCTACCCAGGCCGCCTATATAAGGCCCGGCAGGGGACCTCCGATCGGCAGAAATCTCTAGGCCAGAAAGTATCTTAGGATCCCCATTGTTTCCAAGTCCAAGCAACCTCGAGATCGAATCTCCAGGGCTTGCGGCACTCGGGATACACGCTATATCAGCCACCAAACACAGGACGTAGGGTATTACCTCTCCGTGAGGGCTTGAACCTGTCTAAATCCTGTCTCTCATGTGCACCCA
Organism: Stipa capillata; assembly: GCA_019208055.1. Classification (NCBI taxonomy): domain Eukaryota; kingdom Viridiplantae; phylum Streptophyta; class Magnoliopsida; order Poales; family Poaceae; genus Stipa; species Stipa capillata. The sequence continues at coordinate 46,648 of JAGXJF010000679.1, forward strand.
TCCGGATTTGCTGTGCTCACACCACCCCATAGTTAGTATTGCTAGAATAATACTCCGACAGTTGGTGCGCCAGGTAGGGGCCTAGGCGCATAGATCCATCTGAACAGATCCAGATGGGTTTCTTCAACAACGACGGTGACTTCGTTCCGGGCCTGGTCATGACCTTCGACCCCCGGACCTCCGCCGCCGCTCTAGGATAAGCTCTCTGATTAGGAAAGCTCGATTTCATCGCCGACTTGCTCGGCAGGCTCTATCTCGGCGACTCGGCTTCCAGGCAGTTGCCAGGGGCTTCATCGCCGACTTCATCGTCGACTTGCTAGGCAAGCTCCACCACGGCGACTCGGCTTCCAGCCAGTTGCCGGGGGCTTCATCGCCTTTAGTGCTCGGAACCTCATCCGAGTTGACTACTTCGGCGATCAATTCCAACAACCTGATCGTGCTCGAATCGGATCTACTCCTCGGGAACGGGTCTTCACCCATTGAATAGAGATCCCGACTGGTTGGTATGATCGAGTCCCTTCTACCCGTCCTCGACTATGACTCAGACGGCTTCAAGAGTTCGGGAAGCCACAATCCTTCTCGGGAGGACTTCATGGTGGACTTGGATGAGCCGTACGTTGCTGCCCGACTACGCCCGGGGGCTTACCGACTGAAGGATAAAAACGGCAACCTCGTCACCAACGCTTGGAACATTGAACAGCTAAGTCGTTTCTATGCTTAAGCTTTGTATTTCTATATTTTAGTTATGAATAAGTGAATAAATATTTCTTTGCTCCATCCGAGTAACTTTTGGGGTTCTCGACTGGCCTGCTATGCGCGCCCACGGCTACTCATAGCGGACACTCGGGGGCTACACCACACTGGGTGCGCCTAAACGCACTCGGGCTCCTCTCTTTCAACAATTATTTTAGTACTGTGTAAACAGCCCGGCGTTAACTCTTCGTTTTCGATCGCCGGTCTACGCCACAACCCTGCGCTACACGGGAAACAGCCCACAGTTAATCTCAACACAATGGGTGATACGACGGGTCGGCAAGAGCGCACACAAAGGGCTAACTTACACATGAACGAATCTTTACGAAAGAAGAGATTAATAAACATGACACAAGTTCACCAAAACATGCAGAGTCACACTCGGACTTCCCGAGTACTTAACATGCATTTGCGAACGGTTCATATATTTATTCCTACTCCCACAGGTTAGCGCGGTCGGCGAAGGCGTTTCGCTGCAGCACGGACCTCCTCCTCCTCCATCAGCCTCGAGAAAATCATCAGGACCTCCGCTCGGTTCCACGAACCGAGTGGAGGCTAGGGGGCTACACCCACTGGGTGCACTGTTCGTGCCCCCAGTGTGAAATCCACAAGACAACAAGGAATCTCCGTCCGACTGCTCTAGTCGGACACCGAACAACTCAGGACCGAAGCACTACAGCCTGTATTCTGGTTCTGACGCGAATTCTGAGGGTATTCCCCCAGAGGGACACTAACTGGACCTGAGCCGCTTGGGAAACCAGATACTATTCGGTAATTCAATCGGGACTCATGAAGTTCTAAAGTCCCTCACACTCTCCCTGCAAGTGACGACGAGGCCCGCTCAGGCGGATGCCACTCGGGACGTCTGCCCAGGGGAGAAGGCAAAAGCACTCGGCGTAACCAAGACAAAAATCAGCTACTCGAGAAAGGTCATAAGGACCCTCCACTCGGTTCTTCGAACGGAGTAGAGGCTCGGAGGCTACACCCTCTGGGTACACTGTTCGTGCCCCCAGAGTGAAGTCTACAGAAGGAGCCTCCGCCCGACTAATCCAGTCGGCCGAAGGCTCGGGGGCTACTGACGATGACATAGCACCCAGGTATCGTCAAGGAGGGCAAAATTGGCCATTCAGGCATAGGGTGGGCCAGGCCGACTACTCGGAGTCCGACTATGACACGGGGGCGCTTCATCGACTTGGAGTACAAGACAAGGACTAAAACCAATCCTGGCATACCCGGAATCAGTTGTAACGAGTTAGGAAATTAATCTGTTAGCCGATTCGGACTCCTGTAACCCTACCCAGGCCGCCTATATAAGGCCCGGCAGGGGACCTCCGATCGGCAGAAATCTCTAGGCCAGAAAGTATCTTAGGATCCCCATTGTTTCCAAGTCCAAGCAACCTCGAGATCGAATCTTCAAGGCTTGCGGCACTCGGGATACACGCTATATCAGCCACCAAACACAGGACGTAAGGTATTACCTCTCCGTGAGGGCCTGAACCTGTCTAAATCCTGTCTCCCGTGTGCACCCATCCGGATTTGCTGTGCTCACACCACCCTATAGTTAGTATTGCTGGAATAATACTCCGACAAGAACAGATCTTGTGAACAGCGTGGTTATAGTCTTCAATGGACTTAAAGTCCTGAAGTCGAAGTTGTACCCAGTCATGAGTGGTTTCGGGAAGAATAACCGCTTTTTGCTGTTCGTATCTGGTTTTAAGTGCTTGCCATAATGTGCGTGGATTTTCTTCCATCAGGTACTCGGATTTGAGGTCCGGATGGATATGGTGCCTTATAATGTATAAAGCAGAATATTATTGATTTTCTGGTAGCGGTTGTATTCCCTCAACGGGAGCGTTGATTGTCGCCACAATCCCACGGGATGCAAGGCTGGCCTTAACATCCATTGCCCATGTAGGATAGTTGTGACTGTCGAGCGCAAGCTCTTCAAATTCTTTAGCCATCTTGATCTACATGGAATTAAGACCAGAGATTTATTAATTTACCTGTGGGTAAATTAAAGTATCTTCATGATTATGTTGTAATAATTGTTCAAAATTTTGAAAAATTCAAGTGAAGGCTTGAAATATGAAGTGTAGACCTCAAGTTATATAGCATAATATTTTTGAAGATAATCACCAATTATGATGTAGATCTCGTAGTAATAGATAGCATAATCTGACGAGTGTCAGTAGATGCTCGTGTTTCTATTACCTTGTGTTATGCTATAATTGGAATATTTGGAAGAGCATGTTGAAGGTAATGGTAGATAATTTACAATTAAGCAGTAGATACCATTTATCCATTACCTTGTGATTCACAAATATAAAATTGAGATAATCACTTTTTAATTTTGCATATTAATTCTGCTTGAATTAAGCCAATTGGGCTAGTAAGCATTTTGGGCTTAATTAAGGTGAATTAACGTATAATTTTGCAAGAGAATTAATCTCAATTGCAAAAATTATAATAGTCGTAAATAAAAGTACATGTTATAGGGATTGCGATGAAGCAAACACATTGAACATGAACATATTTATATTCACATATTTTCTAAAATTTAAAACTTAACAGAAAACATCAAATAGATTAATAAAGTAAACTGCACTTTGGGCTGTTTTGCAAGTGCCTGAAAATATAGGGGCTAAATTGCAAAAACAGCAGCGCAGATTTTTTTCAATATGCCCGGATGGGCCGGCCCATGAAGCGGGCCGGCCTGTGAAGCCTGCCGGCCTGATGGGCCGGCCTTTTGTTGGCCCAGCCGAGCGTCGGTTTATAAGGCACGGGCGGTTAGGGGCATGCAAACCCTAACCACCGCCGCCTCTGCCGCTATGAGGGGAGCGACCGGGTGGTCCGCCGCCGCCGCCTGTCAGGGCTTGTTGCGCGCCGGCCGGGAAGGTCCCGCCTGGGAGGGTTTGGAGCAGTGAGCCAGCTGGTTGAGAGGGGTGGGCGCCACCAGCCACCGGAGGAGCTCGGGCGGACGCCGCTTCTTGTGCCGGCATTGAGGGGAAGCCGCCATGCTTGGTGGTGCCACGGGAACCCGTGCCGGAGGACGCTGCCGCTTCCACGCGCCGGCTGAGCACCGCCTCGATCAAGGAGCCGCCACGCCGGGACCTTGCCTGTCGCCGTGGTTGGAGGCTGTCATCACGGGCATCGAGGCTGCCGCCTGCGCCGTGTGCGGCGAGGAGGAGCACCGTAGTGCCGAGGGCCGCCGCGTGCTCCGCACTGGGAGCCACCTACGCCGCCGGGAAGGCGCCTCCACGCCACGATGTGCGTGGGCTGGACCGAAGGTCACGGTCGCAGGCACCGCCGCGCCGTTGCGCTCTGAGGGCCGGGGGGCGCGTTTGTGGGCTCCACCGTGCCGGGAGGGCTGATGCTTCTACGTGTGTCCTCGACAAGGTTGTTGCCGCTGCCGTGATGGCCAGATGGCCGCGCTACGTGATGAAGACAGTGTGGTATTTGGTGTCGCCGTTGGCGATGTGGATGAAGGACAATGGTAGTGGCCGCTTGTTCCAGTGCCAGAAAAATTGAAGAACGACATGGTACCTTCTTCCCTTTGCATCACTGGATGTTCCGTTCTTGGTTGAGGCCTTCGATCCAGATCGATGGAGGTCGACACTCTCTGTTCTCCCTTCTTCTCTATTCGTGGTGGCCTATTACTCCTTGTGGAGTTTGCCGGAGTTGAAGATCATCGGAGTTGCTGCCTCGGTCCTTGCCGTCCGTCGTCTTGCTTTCTTCTCGTGTGGCTAGAACCCTCGATTGGAGAGCAAAGTGTCTGATAACGTATTAGAAGTAGGATTGTAGAGATAATAGAGACATCATTTGGACAAGCAAAATGAGAGATCAATCCTTGTTGTATTCATGCACTGTTTGAGTATTTATACAATGTCAAGGGATGGCAGTTCACATTAGTGAAGAGACATGTCACTTGGAAGGGATTTTAGCAACTGCTAATAGCAATTAGGGGAAACTTGAGCACTGACATAGATATATGTCTTGTAACACATTCCACCTCACGTCTACACCACCGTCGTGTCTGTTAAACGACCAAGAGATCAGCGACACGTCAAAAGATGAGGAGCGTGACAATCCTAGCTGCCGCAATAGAAATGTTGCCGTGTCGGACACTATAGCGAATCTGGCATGTCGTGTATCTCAAGTAAAAAGCTAGCTACGAGCTGTAGATTTTAAACAAACGTATCTGTACATTACGTAACAGGTGGCTAATTTATGGTCAACCATGTGGAGTCCCACGTGTGGTCAATTCCGAGAAGCCTCCACCCCCTTTCAACACAAGCTCCCACCATTTATGTGTGCCTCCTCCTTCTCTGCCGATAGTCACTTCCCTCTCGTCTGTCGCTTCCCCTCTCCTCAAATCACTGAAGCTTTAATCCAACACCTTACACATCCAACTTCCAACTCAAAACACAATGTGAGCTTTGAAATCAGTTTCCCTTTTAGCTTCCAACTTCATGAAAACAAGCTTTCAACCCCGTGCAATCCAACTTCCAACTCAAAAGTATTTGAGCTTGCAAATCAAACAAAATTTTGCTTCCATCTTCGTGAAATCAGGCTTTCAACCCCCACAAAATCGAGCTTTTAACCCACGAACCAATCTTTCAACTCTACAAATCAAGCTTTCAACCCATGAAATCGAGCTTTCGGACTTCAAAAGAACAACTTTCACCTCAAAACTCAAAAAAACCCAAATCAAAAATCAAATCAAAAGCTTCTTAATCTGAGATCTCACGAAAAACCCACTTCCTACGGCATCGGCGGCGAGGTAGAATGACAATGTTGGCCAAGGACGCGAGAAGACCAGCCTCTTCGATGGATGGGGGCGGTAAGGGTGGTAGCGGCAATGGCGGTAGAAGGCCACAATGGTGCCCCAACTGGAAGATCCACCTTCGAAGAGGAGGGGAGGAGGGGCTAAGATCTGTGATGGCTCACGACGTAGGATTATTATCCTGAGGGAGGCTTGAACATGACTAAAAATCATCGTTTGTGGTGTCTCCGTGTGATTCGACAAGGCTTTGTGGTGTCCCCTACCCCTTCACTCTTTTTATCATGAATACCGTAAGATTGACGATTTACCAATTATTGAAAAATGGTGCCAACCGTTGGGACCTCTTCGGCCAATTTCGTCGAACCTACACTGGGATCATCACAAGATCCGACTAGATCTACACAAAGATCCGGCTTATCGGATGAAGGGTTCTACGACGATTTTGCCCTTCTATCCAGACAAGAGCCGATGACTAACCGTGTGGATCTCGGCAGCTCTTCCCCCAACGATGAGTCCGATAGCGACTGAAGTCGTTTTAGGAACGAGTGTGCCAGGGCGTTCGGTGTCGATCTGACATTACCCGACTACCAAGACACGGGTGCAGGAGATTCAACCCCGATGTTGGGATTATCCCTACCCTCTCCGATCACCCGGTTGATCAAGATCGAAATCCGGAGATCACCTCTAATGATAGGGCTATGATAGATTTAGACTCCACAACAGGCGGAGCCTACCCCCACAAAGTTTATGCTATTGGGGATAACGAAGATCCAATTATCCCCGCTTGGGATAACACCGCACCTAACCCCAATCTGGCAATCGGGAGTCAACTCCCATGACAACTGTCAGTAGCAGCTCAGGATCGAGCGCACGAGCGAATAGATCTAGCCGACCCACAACAGGGGGCAGAACACTACGCATCAAGAACCGCTCAGAGGCTCTCTGAAGCCTAACATCAGCTTAGGCAACCTCCGGTAACCAATCTCGCTACCTGGACAGGTAGGACATGGTTACAAAACATAGAGGATGGGCTTCAGCAAGCCCAGATGCAAGATGAGTCTTCTCGACTACTGGCGGTAGTAAACAGCTCCAACCAGAGACGAACTTCCTCCCGACCACTCAGAGATGAGTCAGATCGAGGAGGCAGGAATCCTAGAAACCAACACCGTTTCAAAGCCTCACCGATGGGGTGTCACCCGATCCGAGATCGACGTGATGATCTCGACCAGCGTAGATACTCAAAGGCTCAACTAGAGCACTCTCCTACTCGGAACGACTCCCAACATCACTGTTGGGGTTGAAATCGATCTCCTACTCTGATCAGCAGAGAATTCATACCTTCTCAGAGAACCATCAATGGTTGCCAAGCTTTTACCCTAGAACTCAAGAGGGTATGTTGGCCATCCAGGTTTAAGCCTGAATCTATAGAGAAGTACGACAAGACTACAGACCCCATCGAATTCCTACAAATCCACACTACAACCATCGAAGCCACCAGAGGCAATGAGAAGGTTATGACTAACTACCTTCCCACTGCTCTCGAAGGACCTGCTAGAACGTGGTTGACAAATCTCCAGCTAGGAACTATCCACTCGTGGGACCAACTCTGTAGTATGTTCCAAGAGAATTTTCAGGGCACGTATGCTTGTCCTGGTAAAATAGACGATCTCTTCCGACTTACTAGCAAAAGGGAGAGAGCTTGCGCAAGTTCACCCCATGCTTCAGTAGCATCCGCAACACCATACCTGAGGTAACTGACGCCGATGTGATCCGAACGTTCCTCCTTGGTGGCAGCAATCGCAGATGCACAGAAGATCTCGCCATGCACCCTCCAAAGACAGTTGCACAGCTAATAGACATTGCCGAAAAGGCTGCTAACGCCGAGGAGGCCTTGATGTTCATTAAAGAGCAAGAACGAGGTACATGCCGTTCACCACTCGAAGCACATGACGAGTCGTCACGGAACAAGCGCAAGAAAAAGTTCTCCCAGGGAAACAGCGAAAAGAAATCCAAAACTGGGGAAGTCATGGCAAACCTACCCGAGAAGCGCCCTTGACAACCTCGGGTTAAGGATAAGCAACCACCAACAACCGATCGAACGGACAAGCTCTGGTGTGATTTCCACCAAATCGATACTCACGACCTCCATCAATGCCGACTATTCAAGAAATATGTCAGGACAGAGACCAAGAAGCTCCGAGGAAAGGCTCCACAAGTCGCAAGTCATAGTCGAGATTCTAGCTCTAGCAATGACTCGGGCCAAATGCCTTACCAAGGAGAAGAAAGAGCGGTCGACCATATGTTCGGGGGCTCAACTTCTTACAAGTCCAAAAGGCAATACAATTCATCAGAGGCAAAAAGCAGTCAAATGGTCAGATGTGAAATTTTTCTTCGATCAGACCAATTGCCCTAAAAACTATGTCCGACCAGGATGACTCCCAATCGTAGTCGAGCCTACTGTCAATAACTGCAAGGTATCCCAAGTACTCATGGACGGAGGAAGTTTCCTGAACATCCTTTTTACCATTACACTCGATGCAATGCAGGTTCCTTGCTCCACTGTCAAGCCGGTATCTCAAGCTTTCCATGTGAAAGAGCATCTATGCCCCCAAATTGGTTTTGATGGTTAATGGCAACTCAAACAGGAATCTAATGTTTACAAGTGAGTGTAAGCAGGATGAATAGGTTCCAGGAAGAATAGTCATCCAGGAAAAGATGACCACCCAAAAGGTACAAAGATAGTTTCTAGGACAAGGAGATAGCTGTGCTAGGCAGCTGTGTCACAGCTGTGAAGAAGCCGGTGTTGTGCAAGGAGTTGCAAGCAAGGTGATGGTGTCTTGATGCGTCAAGGGCCATGACTGCAGTTGGTGAAAGGTAAAGCCTAGGCTTGCTAGTTTTCTTGAGTCCTTAGGAAACACCCGTACTATCAAGAGGGATGAAGCAGCAATGATTTTTGGAAAGTTCCTTATGCTCAGTGCTCAGAGTGTTGGACAGTGGCACTGATGTTTTGAGGTCAGTGGCCCTGTAACAACAGTTTTAGTCTAATGTGAAACTGGCTTGTGCTAGCACTTTGCAGTGCTAGCTGTCTAAAACCCTAGAGCCAAAGTCATCTGTGTGACATAGCTGTGTCACAGGTGATCTACCGCTCTATGACTCAGGTACATCTCTGTACCAGGGGAGATTTTGTAAATGTTAAGGGACTTGCACTACAATAGTCTGTCTACCAAGTTAGAAGACTGTTGGAGGTTCTCTCCTTATTAGGGATCAGAGTTAGTTGTGCGTTGATGGCATGTAATGTGCCAAGACCGGGCTGAGTAGTTAGGTTGCGTCAGTTAAGGGTTCACCTGTGTCAGCCTCGGTGACACAGGTGTCGGTCTGCCTGAGCCGGTTACCACTGTGCATTGTGATTAGCTGTGTCACCGGTGTCTATCACCAATGATCCACTTAATCCTACATGGCATGAGTGTAACGGTCGGGTACCTGTGAACCCTATAAAAAGGGGACCAGGGGAGGTTTTTGACCTCAACCTTGCTCAATCCAGAGAATCACTTTCGACCGTTGCAAACCTCTCACCTCCTGAACAAAAACCAAATTTCCCAAGAGTTAGTTCAAGAGAGTTAGAGCTTTGAGCAAAGAGCACTGGTTCCTCCAAGAGTTGTTGCTGCCGATTCTATTACTCTTGGAGTATCAACTCCTAGACGGGCGTAGGAGTTGCTGGTATCTTCCCAAGCTTGTGTGGGTTGAACCAGAAGTTTGTAAAGGTGATTTCAAGTCTACCTGCTGCAAGGCGAAAGGACTTCCACAAGTAAAGCAAGAGGCCTGATCACTCAGGTACTCGGAGAACAAGCACGATTCAGTGCTGGTGATCTCTTCAAAGTAGCCTCTCTAACGGAGACGTACCTCTCTAAAAAGAGTAGGGAACTTCGGTGAAAAATCCCCATGTCTCTCTAAATATTCTTTTACACTGCTATTATCTTCTCATCAGACTATATGTTTGTGTGTTTCTTGATGTACATTATTTAGCTGTGATATATCACTTTATGCCTGTGTTAGCTTAGCTGTGTCTCAGTTGTAGCATCTCTTATCTTATACCTGTGCCAGCTGTTGGAAATATGCCCTAAAGGCAATAATAAAGTTGTTATTATTCTATTTTCATGTTCATGATTAAGTTTATGTTCTATGCTAAAATTGCATTGGTTCTTGAATATGAGATTCAGAGGAAAACCTAATTGCATGTGTGGAATAATAAATACCATTCAGATCCCTAGTCAGGCCTCTGGACTAGCTCATGTATTGTTGATGATCTTGTTTTCCTGATCATGGGCATTGTTAATGTAACAAGGATGCCGGCAATAATGGGAACACATTGTTAGGGTAACAATGGTGTTGGATAGACCCCTTATGAGATACTGCGAGATCACTTCGTCAATATATTGTCAGTATCTTCTCATGATGTGTTAACGTTTACTTGCGTCCTTAGACCATGAGAATATCATAGACCCGGATACCGGATGGTTGCTTTGGGGTCATCAAACGTTACGCCGTAACTGGGTAATTATAAAGGTGACTTCCAGGTACACCAGAAAGTATATCGTGGTTCTAGATATGTCAAGACTGGGATTTGCCCATCCGGCGATGGAGAGATACACTCTGGGCCCACTCGGTATTACGGTGTCCAGCATCGCCTGGCCAGGTATTGTGACTAAAAGGTTAGTCACGGGGATACCGGAATACGGAAACGAGAAAAGAGTACAAACCGGTAACGAGGATAACTAGGTATGGTGATCAAGGAGTTGATCACAGGGATACCGTCAAAGTCTCGCCTCGGGTTGTGTAATGTATCGTGAGGCAAAAGGAATTGTATGCGACAATACAAGGTTTGCTCGATAAAGATCTTCGATGATATGTGGGAGTCGTTATGGGTGTCCAGATCCCGCTGACGATTATTGACCGGAATGTATTCCGGACATGTCCACATATACTCGAACCTATAGGGTCACACGCTTAACGTTTTAGCGACATTTAGGAATGCTATGATTTATGGAGAACGAGAGAGAAGGGTTCCGAAAGTGTTTCGGATGATCTCGAAAGTGTTCCGGGAGGTCCCGGATGGTTCCGGTGATGTCCGGAAGTGTTCCGGAAAGTATTGGAAGGTTCTAGAAGGTTCTGGAAGGTTCTAGAAGGTTCTAGAAATTCTAGAAGGTTCTGGAAGGTTCTAGAAATTCTAGAAGGTTCTGGAAGGTTCTAGAAATTCTAGAAGGTTCTAGAAGGTTCTAGTGGAGTTGGACTCCAACTCCAACAGGGTGTCCCTGCTGAAGTAGGACTCCACCTGCCTAGGGAGAGCTGCCCCAACCCCTATAAATAGAGGGGCAGGGCACCTCAAAGGGTATCCCAAGCAGCCCCAGAGGCAGCCCTAGTCCCTTGGACTAAACCCTAGGCCGGCCATCTCTAGATTGGCCACAGCCTTCTTTTTCTCTCTCTAGATTGGATCTAGTACAGCTGCCGGCGCGCTGCTGATTCTCCTTCTCGTAGATCCCCGCTGTTCTTGTGTGCTGGTCCACACATTACCGCGGTGTCACTGATCCGGTACGCGTGGATACCTCGGAGACGTCGTATACTTCGGCGTTTGATCGGGCGAACTATTCACGAGGAGATCGCTCTCGCGGCTGGGAGGTATAACCTAGCTGCGGGAGTCTGCGGACTTCATCGACATCGGTCAACTTCTCCGCTGCATTGACGTGATCGTCGAAGGTATGATATCGTTATCTACACCTCGATAGTGTTTCTTGGTTTGGTTCGTGCGCGGAAAAATTTTGTTTTGCGTAGCGCGTTACCCAATAGTGGTATCAGAGCGGTTCTATGCGTAGTTGTAGGTACGACTAGAGCATATGTGATATGCGGCATTGCACATATGATGTGCGGGGTGTTAGATGAGATCTACCACCAGATTTTCTTGTTGTTTCCCTCTCATTGCAAAATTTTGATCTCGGCGGCATCGTGAAATTTTCAGAGGTCCGGCGAACCTTACGATCTTTGGATCGAGACATGCTAAGGATGACTTTGGTTTCACTTTAGTTGAGAAAGATAAATTTGCAATGAGCGGGCTTGTAGATGTGATCTACACGGGGGTCATGCGTATGACGAAGTTTAGTATGGGGTTCGAGATTTCCGAGTCTCCAATTCCAGACACCCCGACAGTTAAATAACTGCAAGAGCAATCATGCTTATGGTAACGTAGGTAGCAAACGGTTTGCAACGTAACCATAAAGCCACGTATTGTAGCATAAACGTTAGAGGCGTCTAACTTGTTTTTGCAGGGTATGCATGTGATGTGGTATAGCCTATGCGATGCAATGTGATTGTATGAGATGCAAAGTGTTTGTAATTTTAATTTTGTCATGACCTGCGTGTCATGAGTACGGCAGTCGGCAGGAGCCAATACGATTGTCATTATTTATTATATTGACCTACGCGTCAACTAGAAAGCCATGTAATGTATTTATTTTATTAGCTATGTGATAGCAAATAGTTGTAATTGCAAGGACATGGTGGTGACAATCTTACATCGATGGACCTCGACGCTACGTCGTACGCGAAGAAGGAGTTCTCTGCCAAAAGATGTTGAAGAAGTCTTCTTCAACAAAAGGGGCTATACCATATCACAATAATTTAATTGCATGTGATGTTAATCCCTTTTATGCACCTTGTTTGATGCGTGGTAGACGTTGTTAAATAGGGTGATCCCTCACACAAATATCAAAGTAGTTAGTGTTCTTCCAAGTGTAGCACCGTCTGGAGTATTTGCCATTCTGAGGTGCGCCATGTCACATGGGTACGATAGGTTTGACATATATGAGGCGGGCGCGAACCGTTCGCGCAGCAGAGCACTCGGTTGTCTTGACGAGCTTTGCAAGATCGTCTTGGGCTCGGAACACACCCATCGAAAGATGAACAAGAGTCATATGGGATATGATTGGCATGTTGACCTACCGGTCTCGTTATTCCATCATCAGTGATGTCACATCAATGGTGGAGTAAGTGAGTCGTGGATCTTGAATCACTAATAATCAATTATGAGGGATATTGGTTTTAGTGGGAGCTTACTCTAATTAAGTGTTAATTTGAGTTGCTTTAATCATGAACAATGTCTAAAGTGTATTTGTTTTTAAGTTGTAGATCTATGGCACTCGTAACCACCTTTCCACTATGCGCGTTGCTTGAGAAAGAAAAACTGAATTCATCTGGGAACAACTTTACGGACTGGTACCGTAATGTGAGGATTGTCCTCAAGAGTGCCAAGAAGGACTATGTCCTATCGCAAACTCTCGGTGAACTCCCCGCTAACGCTACGGATGATGAGACTCGTATCTATCAATCTAAGAGCGATGATTCCATTGCAGTACAGTGTATCATGCTTGCCTCCATGGAACCTGATCTTCAAAAGCGTTTTGAGAATTGGGCTGCTTATGAGTTAATCCAGGAGCTGAAAGCTTTGTTTCAGAAGCAAGCAAGGACTGAAAGATATGAGATATCCAAAGCCTTGTTTGAATGCAAGATGGCTGAGGGCAGCTCAGTGAGTCAGCACGTACTTAGATTGTCTGGGTACGCGCAAAGGTTGGATGCGCTAGGTTTTCCAATCTCCCAAGAGTTGGGCACTGATCTTGTTCTTGCTTCCCTCCCTCCGAGCTATAGTAGCTTCATCATGAACTACAACATGAATGGGATGGAAAGGAGTATGGGTGAATTATTCACTATGCTTAAAACTGCTGAGAGTGGAATCCAGAAGGACGCCAATCATGTGATGATGGTGAATAAAACAACCAACTTCAAGAAGAAGGGCAAGTCTAAGAAAAAGGGCAAATCCAAGGGTGCTAGTATGACTGACACGCCTAAGAAGTCCAAGACTGGCGCCACTTCTGATGTTGAGTGCTTCTTCTGTAAAGAGAAGGGACACTGGAAGAGGAACTGCAAGAAATATCTGGCAGAAAAGAAGAAGTCTGGAAAGTCCAGCTCAGGTATGAGTGTCATACATGTTATTGATGTATTCCTTGCTGGTCCGCAATGTAATTCTTGGGTATTGGATACCGGATCGGTTGCTCATATTTGCAACTCGATGCAGGAACTACAGAGGCCTAAGCGACTGGCAAAGGATGAGGTGACGATGCGCGTCGGGAACGGAGTAAAAGTTGCTGTGCTCGCCGTCGGTGTCCTACCTCTACATTTATCTTCAGGATTTATATTAGAGCTTAGTAATTGTTACTATGTTCCGGCCTTGAGCAAAAACATTATTTCTGGATCATGTTTGTTGCAAGACGGTTATTCGTTTAAGTCTGAGAACAATGGTTGTTCGATTTATATGGATAATATGTTTTATGGCCATGCTCCCGTTGTGAATGGGTTATTTATTATGAATCTTGATGGTAATACACACATCCATAACACTGACGCTAAACGTCGCAAGATAATCGATTCGAATTCCACTTATTTGTGGCACTGCCGTTTGGGTCATATTGGAAAGAAGCGCATGAAGAAACTCCATTGTGATGGACTTTTGGAGTCATTTGATTATGAATCATTTGACACTTGTGAGCCTTGTCTAATGGGTAAAATGACTAAAACGCCGTTCACAGGCCACGTAGAACGGGCGACTGACTTATTGGAGATCATACATACGGATGTATGTGGTCCAATGAGTATAGCTGCACGCGGTGGATTCCTCTACTTCATTACCTTCACGGATGATTTGAGTAGATATGGGTATATCTATTTGATGAGACATAAGTCTGAAACCTTTGAAAAGTTCAAAGAATTTCAGCATGAAGTAGAAAATCATCGTAACAAGAAAATCAAGTTTCTGCGATCAGATCGCGGAGGGGAGTATTTGAGTTACGAGTTTAGCGAACATCTGAAGAGCTGCGGAATTGTTCCACAGCTTACGCCTCCCGGAACGCCACAGAGGAATGGAGTGTCCGAGAGACGTAATCGAACCTTGTTGGACATGGTAAGATCGATGATGTCATTAACTGAACTGCCATTGTCTTTTTGGGGTTATGCTTTAGAGACTGCCGCTTTTACACTAAATAGAGCACCATCTAAATCCGTTGAAACGACACCATATGAGATATGGCATGGGAAGAAACCCAACTTGTCTTTTCTTAAAATTTGGGGATGCGATGCATATGTAAAGCGTTTACAACCAAATAAGCTCGATCCCAAATCGGATAAATGCTTCTTTGTTGGTTATCCCAAAGGAACTGTTGGGTATTCCTTCTATCACCGCACCGAAGGCAAAGTGTTTGTCGCAAAGAACGGTGTGTTTCTCGAGAAAGAGTTTCTTGCGAAAGGGATGAGTGGGAGGATAGTGCAACTCGACGAGATTGGTGAATCTTCGTTATTAGGTCAAAGTGATGCAACGCCGGAAGTGGTTCCGGAGTTTCCCACAATGACTGATACGGAAGCCCCTACATGTGATGTAGAGACTTCAGTCGAGCCAGCAGCTGAACCACGAAGGTCTGGTAGGATTCGCACGAAACCACAGTGGTTTTCGGACGAGGTATTGTTGTTAGACAACGATGAGCCTGCGACCTATACGGAAGCAATGATGGGCCCTGACTCCGTTAAATGGCTAGACGCCATGAAATCCGAGATAGAATCCATGTACGAGAACCAAGTTTGGAGCTTGGTGGACCCTCCTGAAGGCGTGAGGCCTATCGAATGTAAATGGATCTATAAAAAGAAAACAGACGCGGATGGGAATGTATACATCTATAAAGCTCGACTTGTCGCAAAGGGTTTCCGACAAGTTCAAGGAGTTGACTACGACGAGACATTCTCTCCCGTAGCGATGCTTAAGTCTGTTCGGATTCTTCTAGCGATTACTGCATATTCCGGAAGAGGGGCGAGTCCGCGGTAGGAGATACCAGAATTCGCTGGGGGCTGGCAGTAGAACCACCGAGCGTGCCAGCCCGACCACGAAGATTTCCAGGAGGAAGCAATGTATTCATCCTTCCTCCCTTCTCGGAAATGGAATCCGGCGCCGCCGACGACTCCTGCGCCGGTGCCCTTCATCCGGCGGAGGTTGTAGAAATACCTCCATAGCTCCAGGCTCGGCCTAATGCCGAGGTAGGCTTCGCACAGATGCGCGAAGACCGCCAGCATTAGGACCGAGTTCGGGTTGAGATGAATCAACTCGATCCTGTAATACTGGAGCACGAGGAGGAAGAAAGACGAAGGTGGGAATTGGAATCCACACCTAAAGAAATCCGCGAAGACGACGGTCCAGTCCGTATTGGGGCTGGGGACCGTCTCCTTCACGGCCTCCCGGTAAGGCACGAATACCTCCGGGAGAATCACCTCCTCCGCCGCCAGCTTCTCCAGGGTGGAGGAATCTATCACCGAGGCCTCGAATTCCGGAATGGCGACGGCTGCCTCCTCCGAGGCTTTTCCCGACTCCTCAGTGCGGTCGGGAGACTCCTTTATGATCTTCTTCTTGCCCATCTTCGTCATTCGACCACAAGAAGAGGGAGGCGAAGGTTTTTTGGGCAGGGGCGCGAGGAAGGAGATGAAGGGAACAAGAAGGCTAGGAGGCAGGAAAGCAATGTGGGCAAAACCCCAATTCTTGGACTCCTAAAGATTTGAACGATCGCCGGGCGCGGTTCACGGCACGATCAGTTCCATCGCATTTAATGCGGACAGTTGCTTTTTTTGCGCACAGGGCACGTCGCGGGAAAAAGAGGGTCTGACAACCCATGACCCAAGAGCAGAGAGAGAAAAGATTCTTCATCACCACGCGAAATTTTCGCCACGATGGTTCCGTTTCCTAGAAATAAGCTAGGCGGACGCGTGTCCGTGATCGACGGATCAGATCAGGTCAGAAAGACATTCTGGATTTTTTCCAAAGAATTATTCCGATAAGGTCTTTTGCGACTACTCGGTAGAGAATGAGTCTACTCGGAGGAGTCATCGACAAGGACTACTCGGGTCGCCTACTCGGGATTGTTTCCGACAAGGGCATATTTCTAACAGAACCATCATGACCTCACTTCACGCATTGATGGGGGGCTTGATGATGAATAGTACGGTATCCCGTGTATTAGGGGTATCCGTGTACAGTTCCCCGAGGCTTTAGGAAGGTACCACGTATCTAATAAGGATCCTCAGACGATAAGGTAACCCCTCTAAGAAAGGGAAGACTCCCCTTAAACTAGGAAAGTCAATCCCGACGTTTAAGGGAGCCAGAGTCCTACTCGGGCGTAAGTCCACGTCCAGTACGACCCTGGGTACCCCCTATATAAGAATCAGCAATCCCATAGGGGAGGACAGATCGAACAGATTCAGCTAGTCGCAGCGCAAACAGCATAGGATCCCAGGAGGCGAAGCTCTAGAAGACCCGCAGTCTCGAAGGAGTCGAGCCCGGAGGATTAGCTAGGATTAGTCTACGATTAGGCCCAGGATAGCCACTAACATACACCCCCATTGTAAAGCGTGTTCCCGATCAATATATAGCAACAGGACGTAGGGTTATTATCCTGAGGGAGGCCCGAACCTGTATAAAAATGGTTGTCCCCTGCTGTCAGATCTCTTGGCGCTTGGGCCCTAGAGGTCCCTACCCCCCAGTAATCATCATCTCACGAGTACCGTAAGATCGCCGGTTCACCGATCGTCGACACAAACCTTATACAAGAAACATTCTCTTCAATAGTCTGCTAGTTTGTTTATTCACCTAGCTCCTAAGACTATAAATTATTGTATGTGTGCTTGATGATGATTGGACTTTAACTTCATGGAGAAAACAACTAAGCAATCAACATGGATTTTGGTGATTTCTTACTCCTTGATATTAGCGATATGTTCATTTTCCTAAGAAATAACTTTACTCACTCTATCTTCCCATTTTTCTCATCTACATCATCAAAATGCTAATGCACCAACCGATTGCTTGATGCCCTTGAAGTGTAGAGGACTAATTACAGCGTTCTCAATGATAAAGAGTGTCGAGCCTACAGGGAGTCGATAATTCATCTCACTTGGTCTGGATCTATAATCACAACAAAAATAATAATGAAAGGTTGAGATTCACAACTACCTTTCTCAAATAGTTGTGAACCTCGTGGATGCAATAGATGATGGAAATATGCAATTACTTGAACTAAGAAACTAAACTATTTTTGGAACAAATAAAAAATAGAAAATAAACTAATACTAAAAGTGATAAAAAAATATGTTCTAACAGCTGAAAATGATGCATGGGGTATATAGATTCACCAGTAGCAATTTTCAAGTAAGTAATAGCGATTATGCAACAATAAATTACCAATTAGGAATTTACAAAATTAAACGAGTATTACTAGCAATAGATAGATATGATATACCGTTTGTGCAACTACCAATTTGAGACATACATTAAGACATGAGCTGAAACAATACTCATAATTTCGACTAATGAAATACAAAAGAAGACAACATTGTTGGCTGCTCTACCCATCTCCCATGCTTACCAACTAATGCATCACTAAGTGTCTTGCATGGCCAATTCACGACAATAATTAATTAATTAATTAAAAGATATAGCATGCGTAAGATTAATCCTAAGTAAATAAACGGTGCCGAAGATGGATGGTAATCATAATAAATTGATAGCACCAAAAATGAATGTTCATCACTATAATCATAAGAACGCTACATAGCTACTAATATACATCTCATAGTCTTAATGACTCACATATCATGTAATTTATCAAAGCAAATTATAGATTGATCTTATATTAAAGATATCGATGAAATAAATCAATCCTTAAAGTTTCACTAGAGTATAAGGAGGGTCTGATCTATAATGTGCTGTTGGTGATTATCCATGGGCCAAAATAAAAGTGATGATGGTGGACATGCAAATTGTAGTGGCTTTAAGAAGTTATACGACGATTGGGCCAGGTTTTGAGGTCAGTTAGCACGACAAATTGAAGGAGCCCGGGCCCTAATGAATGGCCTGCGAAGGAGCGCAGTCCAGAACGTTCCTTGCTCTTCTTCCCGTTAACCCCAAAAGGGGCACACGACCTCACTGACCTCTCTCACCATGCGGCTCCCCGGCGGCGCCCGCCTCGCGCTCCTCCTCGCCCGACGCTCCCTCTTCTCCTCCTCCTCCTCCTCCTCCTCTTCCTCGTACTTCTACCCATCTCACGCGCACAGAGGTGAGGCTCACTCCCCACCCCTGCCTGGTCTCCCGATTTCCTGCGGTCTGTTTCGACTTTCCTGTGATTGACTGATCTTTGGTTGCAGCGAAATGGGGCGACGTGGTCCGCGCGGCGCCCTCCTGGAGGTCGCCCTTCTCCTCGCCGAATAGTACCAGGTTCTTCCACGGTGAGGACAAGGGGAAAGACTGTTGTCTTCGTCTGTTTCTGGTTGTGTGAGCTTGCCTGAGTTGTCTGTTGCTGTTGCGGGTGCGTGGTCGTGCAGGGACCAGGCCGGTGGCGGCGAGGGACTACTACGATGTGCTCGGCGTCAGCAAGAACGCCGACCAGGGCGAGATCAAGAAAGCGTATTATGCGGTATGGTTGGGTAGAATTCAACAGAATTAAGTGCACCGAGTTGTACATCTTTATTCTAATCTATAACTTTTAAGCCTTACATTTTAAGATTGAACAAAAATTCTTTCGCCTTTAGTTAGTACTTTTAGACTGTAAATTTTCAAGTCCAAATGCACAAGCATTACGTGCTAAATGTTTGGCATATGCATCATGAGTCTTACGCTTACAAATCACATCACCATTCACCCATTATCAGTGGTAATGTTGTCTATAAGTTGTTAATATTTACCCAATTCTCTATGTTGGCCAATTTGAAAATTTGAATATGGAAGTGTTATACGGACTCTTAAAGCATGTATAGGTTAGTGTAAGTAAAGGGCCTTTGGATGTTTGATATACTGTTGTGGATGAACCGAAGTCCCCTCCTAGATTTTTAACCACGAACTAATCATAAGTTATATATATCAGTCTGTAGCAATGGTATTACCTTTTCTGTATACTCCACGCTGTAAGACAGTTCATATTTTCCATGGCATGCAATTTTCCTTACCATCTTTTTTTTTACTCTTACTTTCTCCTAAAAGCTTGCGAAGAAGCTCCATCCAGATACAAATAAAGGCGATGCTGATGCAGAAAGGAAGTTTCAAGAGGTTCAGCGAGCTTATGAGGTACTTGATTTTCTTTCAGCGTGCAATGCTTACCTTGAGGGTATACAGCTTGTAAGAGTACTGATACATGCTTTTTCCCCTCTTCTCTGCAGACGTTGAAGGATGAACAAAAAAGATCGCTCTATGATCAGGTAGAATCTAATCCCTCTGATTATACGTGTCTACCTCACTTTTACTGTCAATAGCTGTTTTTCGTATGTTGATATGAGTTAAAAAGAACTAAAAGTTTGAAACTTTACATATTAGCCAATAATAATACAGTTTGGCTAATTGTTTGAGTGTTGCTTGTCTATACCATACGCCAGGGTCATCAACCTGTCTTAGGATCTTAAAACACCAACCTTTAGATTAAGCTTGCCCAGAATATCGTGCCATCATGGAATTTCAATTGATAACTCCTTGGCCTGATTTTTACAGGTTGGTCCCGATCAGTATGAGAGAGCTTCTGCTGGAGGAGGAGGACCTGGTGGATTTGAGGGCGGTTTTGGAAATCCTTTTGAGGATATTTTCGGCGGTGGCGGCGGCGGCGGCGGCGGAATGAATGATGTATGCTATCTCTTTTTGAGTTAATTTGTACTAGTCTATTGTTTTCAGGTTTCAAGTTGGTAGTTTTGCTTCTTCTCAGCTCTCGCATTTTTAGCATTATTATGTCATGTGACCGACTACACGACTTTGTTGTGGTCTGTGGAAAAACATTTCATCTTTACAATTTTCAATTCATAGAACTGTTTTGAGCTAAGCACAAACATTTGTGTGTTAATCATCAGGCACTAGATACCCTCATCTTTGTATTCATATCTTATATGCTTGGTTCTTTTACGATGACTAAGTTGACATGGGTACTAGATAATTTGTTTAGATTACATATACCAATTAGATACTCTCCTAAAGCATCACAAATATCCTCTTATTTCAAAAGCAATCTTTCTTTCTCTCATCGCGTTAGCTTGCTAAGCAGATAATATTTCTTGGTTTTTATTTCTACATTCTTGTTTTTGTTGACACTGAACAGATAGTTTTCTGTTGGCTCATATATTCTAATCTCCTTATGAATCTAACATAACTAATCTGACTTCTGTTGTCTCTGTTTGTTATCAAGTTCTTTAGGAACATCTTCAGAGATAGAGAATTTGGCGGCCACGACATTAAGGTTATCTTGACACTCATTTTCTTTTGTTACAGTTATGCTCTTTGGATTGCAATTTCATGTAATCCTTTTGCAGGTTGCGCTTGAAATATCATTTATGGAAGCAGTTCAAGGATGCACCAAAACGATCAACTTTCAGACTCTTGTAACATGTGAAACCTGCAGTATGTATATGCACTTACATTCACCAACTCAATTTTTGTAAGCAATGACGTGTTTGAACCATATTTTCTTCTTTCTGATAAGAGGATGCTTTTTTCAGATGGGGCTGGTGTACCTCCTGGAACCAAACCTGAAACTTGTCTAGCTTGCAGGGGTTCTGGATTTGTTAGTTCATCCTCCAGCACATTGTATCTATCTAATTAGATTTCTTCAATAAAATATTATTAAAGCTCTTATTGTCTTCATTTTTCCTCTAATGCTGACAGATCTTCATGCAAACTGGTCCCTTTAGGATGCAGTCAACATGCACACAGTGTGGTGGATCTGGGAAGTCTATAAAGGTGGGATATCACTTCGTAACAGCAACTTTCAGTTGGGATAAAACTTTAAAACAGCTGTTTGATGTAGCACAGTATCATATCGAACCTTCAATGGATCATCGTGAATGTTAGCCATTTAAAGTTTCCAGCCTTAGGAAAACTACTTGAACATTACTCTCATCCAGGTGACCAGAATAACTATATATCTGCATTACTTCCATGCAGGTGACCAGAATAACTATATAGTGTAGGGCTCTATACATCCATATTTGCCTATCATACATCACCAGTAAATGATGGTTATGAACCCTTTCGAATCTTGTCATTTGTGATCCTGCTACTCATAAATGTTCCTATGACTTGGGATATGCGTATATACTGACCGGAGCTAAGGCCAGTTCTCTGATGTTAGCTGACATTGCGAGGGATACCATTTTTCAGCTCTGTTGTTCTATAGGAAATAGGATATGCATTTGACATTTGTAGTTATGCTTGTCTGCTAGATATGTTATGTACAGTGTATTTCTGATTACTTGCTATGGGCTGGAGATTACATTGTTTTTGT
The DNA here is from genome assembly GCA_019208055.1 of Stipa capillata. Lineage (NCBI taxonomy): Eukaryota > Viridiplantae > Streptophyta > Magnoliopsida > Poales > Poaceae > Stipa > Stipa capillata. The sequence continues at coordinate 68,569 of JAGXJF010000679.1, forward strand.
GTTGTTAGGATTTCTGCAAGTCATGCAAGGGAAAGAAAGTTGTGCCAGGAACAAAAACAGTCTGTGTCGATATAGTGCCTGGTAGGTTTCGAGTTATTGACATTACTTGTAACCACATGCTGTTGTTCTGCGTTACTAAATATGCTTGGACATTATTCTGTCCGTGCAGGTACAGATGATGAGGATACTATCAAAGTGCTTAGATCAGGTCAAGCAGATCCAGATGGTGTTCGCCCTGGTGATCTTTATGTAACCCTCAAGGTCAGTCTTCTCCCCCATTTACTAGTTCCGCTGATGGCTGATGGATGAAGATGGGCAGTTGAGTTTCGTAATGCTATTCACTTTCTAGGTTCAAGAGGATCCTGTATTCCGAAGAGAGAAAGGTGATATTCATGTAGATGCTGTCTTGAATGTGACTCAGGTAATCTGAAGCTTGTTCCTGTCCCTGCGCTCTATGCCTTTTTTATTTGTCATGATGCAATTAAATGAAAGGAGTACAATAACCCCCTTCTCAGTGCTACCATGAGAACTACTACTATGTTCTAAGCCACTGATCAGTATGAGAACGAATCCGGATCATGTTGGTTGAATTCGATCTTGGGGCACTAATGCTATTAGCTTCCCTATGGCCTTCGAATCAGACAAACAGCAATCCTTCCTCACAATGTTCAGATGGCTCATGATGTAGTCTCATGTTAAAAATAGCTGTGCCATATCTCTAGTGACACTTAAGTGTGAGGTTGTCAAGTAGGCATATGCTGCACAATTGTTTTCATGAGACTTTATGTATATCCAGATCTGCATTAATTTCATGCAATTTGTTATAGGCAATTTTGGGAGGTACTGTTCAAGTGCCAACTCTAGCTGGAGATGTTGTTCTAAAGGTAAGCCCAAATAAGTCTACGTTAATTGTGCAAGCCTTCTGCGTGTGTTTATTAAGTGGCAAACTCTCCATTGGTCTCATGTACCTTGTGGTCGTAGGTTAAGCCTGGTACTCAACCTGGTCAAAAGGTTGTTCTGAGAGGAAAAGGTAAATTGCACTAGACTATTTATCTTTTTCTCGTGGTTCATTTTATCTTTAATGTATGCACGGTGACATACTTAATACTTGATGCTTTCATGTTGTAGTTCATCTTCCTCGTGTTTGCTTGGAGTCTAGTAGTTCCTAGGATCAACTGTTTCATTCCGGAACAATTGAAAGTCGGTAGGCATCCACAAAATGAAATATCTAGGTTTAAGTATTCAAGTGAAACAACAAATGTGTGAATAATCAACGAAGGGATGAAGCAACTGAATAGTTTTAGTTTATTTGCCTTTCTCCATTTGCACCTCTTTTCTAGTTCATGTAGTAAGAATAAGATGTGAAAGAGAATGCCGTGATTTCATTTTGACTGGCATTTAGGTGAATTTTCAGTTTGAACTGCCACAGAACTTATGTATGTACGAAATCATGTTTTCAGGTACTGATCATATGATAGCTGAATAGCTGACGCATTCCCTTTTGCATATAATCCTAAACATTGTCATGTCCTGCAGGAATCAAGACAAGAAACTCATTGTCGTACGGAGATCAATATGTCCATTTCAATGTCAGCATCCCTGTGTAAGTTCCCTTCAAACTTCCCTACAATGCCCTGTGCTGTCACAGGTTCTCACACATTATTTGTTGCAGGAATTTGACACAGAGGCAGCGCATGCTTCTTGAGGAATTCGCGAAGGAAGAGCAAGGTGAAGACGAGAAGGATGCGAAAAAGGCAGCTGGCGTGTCAGGATAGCCGATTTTAGGAGTCAAGACCCACATAGCTTATTGCGTATCACGAGATAGAGTAGAGATGCTGCCTGGAATTTGCAGGTGCAAGTTATATAGTTAGGTTGCATGGAGTTCCCATGGCAATACGTAGATCTTGGTTTCAAATTTTGTAGCTGGAATAATACTACACCCTCCCCTCTGGTATGTATTCTCCTAAGGGCGATCTTAGCAAGATGGGCGGGGGCATCTTGTACTGTGCAATCTTGCTAGGGACAATATTGAACACACGGTGCCCCTGTCTATTTCATGTCACTGGTTGGAAGATTTGGGCATTGGACAATTTGCTCGCTCTGCTCACTTTCTTCTTTTTACGAAAGCTCTGCTCTCACTGGTTAGTCTGGAACTGGACAGTTTTGCTGTCTCTGCTCAGTACGTGTCCTTGGGCTCGGCATAATCTGTTTAAAATATCTGTCTACTGAAGATATGAAAACTGTAGTTATTACGATATTTCCATTATAATATTTAAATTTTTTGAAAATAGTTACACTAAAAAAATACTAGACAATCTTATTTTTCTGCACATAAAGAAATAAAAAAGTCATTGCAATTGCTGGAAATACTAAGCCTACAAAAGGCACGAAAATAGAAGTACCAAAGGTTGAGAAATCAGAGGATTCGTCTTGCTCCCAAAATAAAATAAAATTGTAAGTGGCCTGGTTTTCTCTAAAAGACAATTTTTGTTACGATTGGACTAGCATGGAGATTGACGTGCCATGAAAGAGGAAATATGTTTTATAATAGGAATTTACACATGGAGGTTTTTCCTCGCTATTTGTATGGAAACACTGGCAAAAATTGAGCCATTTCCTATAGGAAAAAGACAAAAAGAACAATTGAGCGATTCTGCCATTCTGCTACCTGGGAGATGAGCACGAAGAACAATGAAGGCTTCATCTCCACTTTCCTCCCCAGGAGCAAGTTTCCATTGTGTGGCTGAGACGAAGGACGCTTGTTCTCTTCTCCACACATGATCGTCAATGCTAAATTCTGTCCACAAGCTTCTTCTCTTCATCGTGTACGATTTTTTCTTTTCCTTTGTCCTTGTTCTTTTCATCTGAATGCAGGGAGAGGAGACACGAGGAAGAGGAGGATGCTGAGGCCCATGCTGGCGTGCTGCAAGCTCTACGTCTCCGAGAGCCGGAGCGCCGCGGCCCTGCGCGCCGTCGAGCAGGAGGCGCGCCTGCACCACCCTGCCGTCGCCCTCGTCAACAGGTTCGCCGACGACGCTTACAACAGGGTCGGCTACACGCTCGTCTCCCACCTCCCCAACGCCGCGTCCTCCCAGACGCCGCCACCGCTGCGGCGCGCCGTGTTCGGCATGGTCGGTGCCGCGTTCGAGGCCATCGACCTCGGCTCCCACGCCGGCGCGCACCCGCGCCTCGGCGCCGTCGACCACGTCTGCTTCCACCCTCTCGCCGGATCCTCACTCCGCGACGTCGCCGCGCTCGCCGCAGCGGTGGCCGCCGATATCGGCGACAGGCTCCAAGGTAACCGACCAACCCCCATCGGTTTCTCTTCCCAACCATTCCATTCCACGCGGCGGGTGAGTGTTCATATTATTGTGCTCCAACAATGGCGTCGCAGTGCCGACATTCCTGTACGGGGCGGCGCACCGGGAAGGCCGGACCCTGGCCACCGTCAGGAGGCAGCTCGGCTACTTCAAGCCCAACTCCCCAGGCGGCGACCAATGGCGCGGACCACCGGACGCCGTCACCGACACGCTGCCCGTCGCCCCCGACGCCGGCCCGGAGAAGCCGTCGGCGTCCAAGGGCGTGCTGGTGATCGGAGCGACCGGATGGGTGGACAACTACAACGTGCCGGTGCACACCTCGGACGTGGACGCCGTGAGACGAATCGCTCGACGGGTCAGCGAGCGCGGCGGCGGGCTGAGGTCGGTGCAGGCGATGGGGCTCGCGCACGGCGAGGGCGGCGCGGAGGTGGCGTGCAACCTGCTCGACCCGGCGAGTGTCGGGGCCGAGCAGGTGCAGGAGAGGGTGCGGCGGCTCGCTGAGGCGGAGGGGTTCGCCGTGGGGAAGGGATACTTCACGGATTTCTCCCGGGAGAAGATCGTGGAGTTGTACTCGCAGTCAGCTCAAGCTGAGGCTTAATTAGGCGCTTAACGAGGAATTAAACAGTGAAAGGCAATATTTCCATGCAAAATTGCATTTATATTTTCATCTATTAATCATTAAGAAAAATTTACACAAACACAGAAAAAGAAAAAGAAAGTTCATCGCCTTCCTGGACTACTGCCCATTTCCTCTTACTCCTGATCAGACTCATCATCTTCCCTATTTATCATCCTCAACCTCCCTAAACACGCTACATCATTTCTACAGCTTATATATTCACTTGTCAGCTGCTGCTACGTATATGCCTATGCTCACCCCTTCATCTTCTTCTTTTTTATCTTATTTGTAATGGGAGTGAGCACGGCAAGAATCATCGCTGTCGTTGTTGTCGGAGTCGACCGGCCTCTTGCCTCATTGATCTGCCACCTCCTCCTCCTTCACCACTTGATACTTTAGCCCCATATTATCGTCCGGAGCATCAATAGAGACTGTTGAACTTCCCCGGCTTCTCCATCGACCAGCATCTCCGAAAATATTGTCATCACATTCTTCTGCACCCCACCTCTTTATAGGCATTGCACTATACATTTGCAAGACCCGAAGCATGCATGGTTACCAAAACATATCAACAAGTAGAGAGAAAAATCACTGGTTATATGAAAATAGAAGTAGCCTAATCGTGCAGTGATTGGAAAGAAGCTATACTTACTGGGTTGTATGATTCCGACAAAACAACATCCAACGCGGCATCACTTGCGAATAGAGAGATGCCCTTATCGGCTACTTTGACAACGACACTCTTCATCTGGATTTTCGCAATTTCCTTCAGTTCATCGTGCCAAAGCGGCTCAAATATCACAATCTCGCTCGGTCTGTTAAGAAGTTCAGGCTTGAAGTGTTCCTGAACCTGCATGAACAAGTATATATGACAATCCGCAGGCAGCTATTGCAGCCTTTACAAGGGCAGTTTGGGATTCGCAAATCTGTTTCATGAGAAGCCCCCGCGCAACTTCCGTTGTGTTTTCTCCCACCATGCGTGTTGTCAGGTGCTTTGCTCCTAGATTTGAGGTCACAATTATGATAGTGTTCTTGAAATCTACGGTCCGGCCTTTGCCATCAGTCAACATTCCATCATCAAGGAGCTGAACAAAAACATTGAATACCGAGGGATTCGCCTTCTCTACCTCATCGAGAAGGATAATACTCTGTGGGCGCCTCTTGACTTTCTCAATCAGTTGTCCTCCATCTTCATGACTGCAATAACTATAAGTCATAAAAGAAGCACTAAGATCAGTCAAACGATGAAGTATGATATGATAATGAAGTGTTCAAAAATAGAAAGCGCACACGTGGTATACAATTCAATGTTGGAGGTGCTCCAATGAATTCACACATGTCAAAGCGAACCAATATCTTCTAATTGTCAGATAGCTGTGTCAAAGCGAACCAACATCTTCTCATTGTCAAATAGCTTCTCAACAAAAGTTTTTACAAGTTCTGTGTTTCCAACACCAGTGGAGCCCAACAAGAGAAAGGTGAATCACGCAGTTTGTCCGAAAGGTGAATCAACTTCTCTTTCTCCTGACCAAGCGTAGCGATAGGAATTCTAGTCCATCTCACAACCTTCAAATAAATTTGTAACATGACAAGCATATCACATTGAAACAATGGGAAGTATTCACAAAAATATCATTAGGCATGCCTACTTGTCCGACATGATCCGGGTCAACAATTGCTTCCTTGGCCGCATTTATGAAGCTACTTTGTGCAGTTTTCACTTGTTTTTGGTTGTTAATCTGCATCTTTACCATGGCGAATGCCTCATCAATCAGATCAATTCCCTTATCAGGAAATTGACGACCTGACGACAACAAAACCGATCAACTATTTTTCTCCAACATTTATGCATTAATTGTTGCCATGCAACTCGGTAGAAACATTGCATACAGCTTGACGTACTGGTAACATAGCGGGCAGCGAGCTGTGCAGCGGCAGCAAGAGCAGCATCCTGGATTTCCAAGCCATGGTGCTCTTGGTACCGCTGTTTCAGCCCCTGCAGGATTGCAATGGTTGGCTCCGTGCTCGGCTCCTCGACGTGAACCTTCTGGAACCGCCGCTCGAAGACAGACTTAGCCAAGTGGAGATTAATTAATAGTTCTAGTTAATTATACTCGATATATAGAGTTCTAGTTAATTATACTCGATATATCGTTTTAAAGAGCACAATCCACATTAATTTGTAATTCTCCGTACAATCACACAAGGAGTAACTTGTACTAGTAGTACAGTAGATAGGAGTACTCGATAGTAGATGTATAATAATGATCCCTCGGCCAGTCTAGGAACTCTGTAATCACTTGCCTCCGGCGTTCCCATCGATGGCGTCTTCATCTCCATTCCGATCGCGCTTCCGGTCTTCGTCCTCAGCAGGCCGGCCCCAGGGCAACAAGGGCCACACTTGGGCTCAACTCGTATATATAAATGTTGAGTATCTCTCTTTATCTATCAACATAAAGCAATTAATTTCCATAAGTCTTCTAATCTATTTCAGTAAGCGATGCTCGGAAACAACTCGTGCTGCCATCAAAGCTATTCTAGCTGTGTACAGTGAGGCCCTTTCTGATCGCTACCTGGGCATTCCTACGGATGCTGGGAGATCGAAGAACAGGGCGTTTAAATATTTGAAAGACCGTGTCTAGAACAAGGTTCAGGGATGGATGGAGAAAACTCTCTGTGCCGGGAGGAAAGAAGTGATGATTAAATCAGTTGCTCAAGCAGTTCCTGTTTTTTCTATGGCGTGTTTCAAATTGCCGAGAGGACTATGCCAGCATTCGAATGGCTTGTTGCGCAAATTTTGGTGGGGGAGCAAGCCGGGGGAGAGGAAGGCAGCTTGGGTGGCCTGGGATACTACGGCTATGCCCAAATATATGGGGGGTCTTGGTTTTAGAGACTTTGAGCTGTTCCTGGCTCTTCTAGCGCGACAAGCATGGAGGATTTTACAGGATCCGACAACATTGAGCGCCAGGATTCTTCAGGCTGTATACTATCCAGGGTCTAATTTGTTGTGTGCTGATTTGGGGAGACGGCAGTCTCAAATCTGGCGGTCGATCGTTGAAGGAAGGGATATCTTGAACCAAGGAATCATACGAAGAATTGGTAATGGTGCCTCGACCAAAATTTGGGAGCACAATTGGCTCCCAAGGGATTTTATGCTGAGCCTGATTTGTTCGAGAGTCCATGAACCTCCGGAGTTGGTGTCAAATTTGGTTGGTCCTTTGAGTAGGCAATGGTGGATGGATGTTCTTGATGATGTCTTCTTGCCAATGGATGCTGAAATTGTGAAGAACATTCCGTTAAGTTTGGTTAATCAGGATGATTTTTGGGCATGGCATTATGACAGAAAGGGGATATTCTTGGTGCGGTCAGCGTACAAAATGATCATTAAAACAAAATTTCAAAGGGAAGCATAGCTTGCTGAAGGAGCTGGAGGTTTAGATACGGCAGGGGATAGGAAGAAGTGGTCGTCGACTCGCCGTTATGGAAACACAAGATTCCAAGCAAAATCAGAGTGTTTGCATGGCGTCTTTGCCGTGCATCTTTACCTACGGCGGATATTCTTCTTTGTCGTGGATTCATAGCGGATATCTTTGCCTTCCTTCAGAGGATTCGTGGCGTCACTCGCTGATTGATTGTACGATGGCCAGGTGTGTTTGGGCGCTTCATGATGATGAACTGACAGAACATCTTGCTGCAAACGTGATGGTGGATGCAAAGCTTTGGTTGTTCTTCATGGCGGAATCATTACCGAAGGATCAATTCACAAAAGTCTTGGTGACGCTCTGGGCTATTTGGCGTGCAAGACGATGAGCTATTCATGAAGAAGAATACCTAAGTCCCCTGGCAACATTTGGCTTTACTTATTGGTTCCTTGCTGAACTAGAGGTGGTATCAAGAAGGGGTGAGTGCCTGCTCAAAGTGATGCAAATGTTGTGCAGTCTCGGCCGCGGCGATGGGTGGCACCGATAGTAGGCTATGAAAGTCAATGTTGATGCGGCGGTGTCCCGATCGGGTCAGATGGGGGCTTGCGGTGCAGTGCGCAGAGATGAAAAGAGGGGTATGCATGGGAGTTGCAGCACGAGTTATTCCAGGTATAACAGATCCGGCGATCTTAGAAGTGCGTGCTTGTGCGGAAGGCCTCTCGCTTGTCGCTGATTTGCAAGCTACAAAGGAACAGGTGGCGTCGGACTATTTGGAGGTAATCAACAGCTTGGAGACAGCTAGCCTGTGCAGAATTGGAGCAATCATCAGGGAGATAAGGCCTGTGTCTGGATAATTTCTCAGACATCCGTTTCTGTCATGAGTTTAGAGAAACGAATTTTCAAGCTTATAATGTAGCTAAAGCTGCGCTTAGCTTGTCTCTTGGTCGCCATGTTTGGCTCCTTAATCCCCCGGACATTTGCTGCATTCCAAAAATATTTTGAATCAATAGTATGTCAGATTTCCCTCCAAAAAAAATCAACATAAAGCAATATATAGTCCTAAGCTATCTGCAAGTATCCGTTGAAACCCGTGACTTTCTAAGGCCACTCCCAATACATAGGTGCTTAGAGCAGTTGCTTAGTGCATGAGAGGGCTTAGTAACTAAACTCCCCAATGCATAGGTGCTTAGCTTTTTGTAGCTAAGCTTCCTTCATTTAATTATTTAGCAACTAAACTCTCAATACATAGATGCCACATATGTGTTTTGCGTAGGTCCACGTACTTAGCATCGGTTCTTCCTAGAGACACCAAAACTATCTCTCTCCTCCTTAATTGCTTTGCCACGTCAGTTTTTCGTCTATGTGGCATTCTTAGCACATGTCCAAGTTGGAGCATTGGGAGCAGCCTAAGAACAACTAAGCAACAAATATTCTAGAATAATCTTTTTAAGAAGTATCCTAAAATTTTATTATAAATTATGAGAAATGGAAATGAAACATAATAGACTGATGGACACGATTTCTCCAGAGCTACAAACTCATAAAATAAAAGATGAGAACATCGTATCATGATTTTTTTTTCTCCTCTATTTAGTATCAAACTCAAATGTCACAACTGCACCTAATGTCGCTACACCTGGCTGGGGCTTTTTGAGTGAGAAGCAATTCTTCCCGGAGTAACATATTTTCAAACAGTGAGAATTTTTATTGACAAGCTATCAGACGGTGAGAAGTAACGGTCCATTCACGATATTGTAGACCCAAGTCTGTCTTCTCGAATCATAGGAATTTCCAAGAAACTTCAGAGAAGAGTTCAATTGTTACATAAATTATAAAAATGATTCACAAAAAACAGTTCAACGCCCATAGTAATTGAAAAAACATAACAAAACAGGACCTATCTTTTGCATGACATGGTGTAGTTCGTAGTCTACTCTTAGGTCGCAGTGTCATCATCAAACCAGATTTACAAGTACACATGGCTGCAGGGTTACCAGCAATGATGCAGGTCCAAGCTCTCTAGTAACTAGGAGTACCATACATCCAAGATGGATGATCACCGACATGAAGAAATAGCAACACCATGAGTTGGTACACATTAACATGCAGATTGTTCAATTTAGTAGATGATATATATCCTTCTCATTTGGATGCTGAAACCACCCAGGCTTGTTATTTGGTCATTGATTGATCACCTCAGCTCATCACCGTTGTTGGTTCTCCCTCCTCCGTGCGTAGCGGGTCCTGTCATTGTACCTAGGCCTATCTGATGCTCTCTGCGGCACAGGCTCCACCCTCCTCTGCCTCTCCGGAGACCTCTGGACAATCTCCCCATTAACAAAAAGCTCAGCTGCAAAATCAAATAGTTCAGAAAGTATGAATAAATTTCATTTAAAAGGGTGATCTGAACAACCTAGGTTAATCCAAATATATTGAATGAAACAATATAGGGTAAACAGCAAAGAAAACGGCTGTGAATGCATCGGTAATGTTTCATCTCCACTGATCAAACACCTTCATTGTACTGAAGAGCAGAACATATAAAGAGACTTGGTTTAAGTCCATTAGCATTCAAAACAAGTTGTAGCCTGCATGACTCTCTTGCTTTGCCAAGATGGACTAAATAACAGCATTGCACAAATCCTTAGGAAGTACACAAATAACTGTAACCACTTGGGCCAGAACCACCACAAAAGTCAAGCAGCAACACATGTGAATCACCTGGAGCTGTTGTAATAGCTAGATGTGCCACCTTCAAATCAGCGAAATTTAGATTTGAACTTTGGTCCCTACTGACCTGTGTGTGCCCCATTTCATAGAGGTGCAGAACCTTTAGAGAGACACCCGCTACTAGTCCATTAGCATTCAAAGCAAAACATTGCTGATTAAGCTTCACCGCTTTGCCAAGATGGACTAAAGGACCACTAGTTGAACTCAAAAGAGATCAAAATGCAGTAAATAAACTATTAATGTCTTATCTCCATTGATCCGAACACCATTTTGCCGAGGTGCTGAGCCGTCAGAGAGACATGCGTTCTTAGTCCATTAGCATTCAAAGCAAGACATTGCCGAGTAGGCTTCCCTGCTTTGCCAAGATGGACTACAAGACAAGTTTGGTGAAGAATGGTCACAGGCCAAACTCCAAAATAGATTAACGCCTTCAAAAAAGCAACGATCCAAGAGATGGTAAATGTGCTATTAATGTCTCATCTCCACTGATCTGAACCCCATTTTGCCAAGGTGCAGAACCGATAGAGAGACATTTTTCTCAGTCCATTAGCATTCAAAGCAGGACATTGCCTGTAAGAGGCCACAGCTTTGCCAAGATGGACTAGAACACCTAGGGCTGGGCGTGAATCCAAGAGGTTGTAAATGTGCTATTAATGTCTCATCTCCACTGATCTGAACCCCATTTTGCCGAGGTGCAGAACCGTTAGAGAGACAATTTTTTTCAGTCCATTAGCATTCAAAGCAGGACATTGCCTGTAAGACGTCACAGCTTTGCCAAGATGGACTAGAACACCTAGGGCTGGGCGTGAAAACACATCAATGCAACGAATTCTATGTCCTAACCCCAGTACATAACACTAGAAGAGACACTGCATTTATGGGCTTCAAGTTGACACGTGTGACATAATATTTAGTAGTTGCAATGCTAAATAATCATTCTACAAGCCAGAACTGATCCAATAAAGCACCGACAGGTATCATAGATACGAGAAGAGGAACTGAATCCCTGAAGGAAAACTATAGTGATGGACGCAAAAGGATTACCTCCATAGTCCTTGTGCTCAGGATCAACGTATGAATCCGGGAGCACAAAGAGAACACCAGGAATCCCTGTAATATAATAAACAGTGCATTAGGTACATTTCCACCTTTTTCTTAACAAAAGGGTAAGAATACACAGAGAGAGAACAAACCTTCCAGCTTGTTGGATGTCTCCTCATCGATCTCGCACCCGAAACCGAAGTATCGCTCGCACGAGACATTGTAGATCTTCTTCTTCGCCTCCTCCTCGCTGCAGCGCGGACAAACCGACGCAAAAAAGTTAGCTCGCAAACGAAACCATCTGTCTCACAACAAGCATGTGCGTGTGGATAGATGTTGACACGAAATGAGGGGGACGAATCGGCGGCACCTTCCGAGGACTTTGGCGAGGGTCTGGATGTAGCAGTCGATCATCTGCTGCTTGGTAGCGCCCTCCCCGCCGGGCTTGTCCATGACGATGAGCCAGTGTTCGTAGTCGCACCCCGGGAACAGCGGCGCCATCTCCGTGGGCGCGCGGTCCCCTCCCCCTCCGCCACCTCCCGATCGCATGGGGGAGTACCCGTCGCCGCCCGGCCGCCGCGCCATCCCGCGGAGGAAGCCGAGGCGGGAGGCGACTGCGCCGAGAACCGCCGGGCGCAGCAGCGGCTCGTGGGCCGCCGCCGGACTGCGGCGGAGGAGGACGGAGATGGAGGAGGACGCGCGGCGGGAGAGGAGCCTCCGGGCTCCGGCGGCGGCGGCGGCAGCGGCGGCAGCCATCTGTGTAAAACCCTAGCTGCGGCAGGCGGAGAGGAGTGGTGTGCGGGGAGAAGCGTGGGCGTGGAGGAAGGGAGATTTAAGGCTGCGTGACAGTCATGGGTTTTAGGTAGACGGGGTTGTGGTGAGATGGGCCTGGATGGGCCTGGATGGGCCTGAATGGGCCTGAATGGGCCGGATTTGATAACTACTGAAGCCCAGTTGAAGAAGTATCAAACAATACCGATGATCCCTGTCTGCGAAATTTTCCGATTCACGAGGAATTGAACTGTTTTTTTCTTTGAGTGGAAAAACACAGTTTTGATGAAGTAGCTGATCCAGTACACTCGTTAGCCAGCAGTTCTAATAATATAAACTCAGGAAACCCTTTCAGCCATAAGCATTGGCTTTCTAGGTCCAGAGAAGCGTCGAGCTTTGCAAGTTCATACGCAACACAATTACAAGATTTTGGACAGTATATGATTTGAAATACAGCAAAGTAAAGCCATAACGTAATGCTTGCCTCTCTAATGACTACTGCATTCGAACAATACCGATGAGCCCTGCCTGGGGAATTTTCCGATTCACGCAGGAATTGAACTGTTTCGTGTGAGTGGGATTCATCCTATCCGTTCCAAACATGTCATGTCCACGTGTACACTCCTAAAAATTTATCTTAGCAAAATAATATAAAGGCACTATGAGATGATATGCAGATTGCAGAAACATCGGTCGTCAGTACATGGCAAGAACAAATAGATGAAGCCATTAGTCGAACGCAAGGTTTACATGAAACAGTTCAATTCTCGTAGGAATCTGAATAAACTCCCACATTCTGTTAGAGAATAAGCTCGTTGGCAATTGAAGCAAAGATATATACATATATAAATACATACATATACATAGAGAGAGCGCGCAATATATATAGGTATATATATAATTTTATTTTGCTAAATGTAGCAGACAATGTATTGTTACATAGTTACGTACACAATAAAGAATAATCGAGGCATCCATTCAACAATGGGCTACAACACTACCGTATCACAGAAGAAGGAAAACGGGCAGTCAAGCACTTCTACAATGGTAGGTCTGCCCTGCAGCATGTACATGAACTGGTTACCGTACCACGCCGTATAAATCACTGATGTAATCATCTACCAACTAGCAGTAACTAATTGATGTGAATGATATAGACCAAGGGAAATGAGAACTGTAGGAACTTGCAGGTATCCCTTGTACCGTCTGAACTTCACTGCTGATGCTTACAAACTGCAAATTGCTGCAGCGGCTGAACAAATGAAGAGAGTATGAAGAAAGAATGAAAGAATACCCGCCACTATATTCACCCCACTGAGGAAGTATTATCAAGTTCAGGAACTACTGCTGCGGAGGGTTCGATGTGCGAGAATCGTGCAGCACCTAGGAGTTGCTCCGGGAGCTCATCATATGTGTTTGCCTGCAGGTGTAACAGCACCACGGATATCCAATTGAGACTTCGTTGAATTGGATCTTGGAGACTTAGACAACTATGATCAGGGTGTTTTACCTGTATGAGAAAAGCCATATCAACTACTAAACTGGTTACTACACCGAAGACCAAGCCCAGAACCCCATTGGCTACTGCTGAGGATCCAATGTCTACATCTACCTGCAGAAGAATGTCTACATCAGAATGTATGCCATGTGTCATAGATGAACAGAAGAACGTAGTGTTTGGGACTCAGTTATAACTTCAACTATGCCATGTACAATGTACTTTGCTATTTTCACTGAAAAGAATTTGAGTTGTAAGTAAATTTAGTGCCTTACTTCCATGTACTCTGGACCACGCATATAGCTGCAGTCAACAGCCTTTCCCAATAAGCAAGGGGTACTTCCAACGCTTTGCCGCACTATCCAAGATCCCTGAGGATGTCAACATGCTAGAGTGAGAAAGGCTAACATTAATGCACTCAACATGACTGTGCATTAAAAAATAACACCTTTGGAACAGATGGGATAAGCTTCAATCTGCTGTTTCGAAAATCATCATCACCATCGACGAATCGCTGCAAGAGCGATCCTTTTATCAAGGATCTTGTGACAAAATAGAGGACCAAACTGTAATGACTTGATCCAGGAATCTGCAAAAGCATACTAACTTAAATCAACATGACCAGATCACGGAAGAGAAGCACCAACAAAAGAAAACAGGTGCTTGGAGGAAAAACAACGAGGATTACTTTTTTATTTTTTTGAGGGCACAATGATCATCTTATTTAGTTATGAAAACATCAACAAATAGAAGTTATAACCATGCAAAGTATGATGCTAACCATACAAAAACTGTATAACAGTATTCTGCATCTGCTCTCATTTGTAATGTTTTATTAGGCAATCCCAAATAGGATTGCTAAAAGAAGTAAAGAACAGATACAGATTGCTGAGCTAGTGTTTTAACCAAGAATTTCAAAAAAGAAATCAATTAGTGCAACTAGGCGAGCGACTGATATTTTCTTTATTGTGTATGGTCGCCTTTCTGTAGATAAAGCACGAGTAGGGCAGAAAGAAATGAACCATGGAGGGAGTGTAAAAATACGAGCTTACTTGTATGTTTACAACAAAGCTGAACATCCCCTTCTCAGCAGCAACCTGCAGTAGTAAAAGTTCAGTCAAAATCAATACATAAGAGTAGAACTAAATTAGTTACAGTCTCGCTTCAGTTCATGCATGCAGGCAGGAAATCTTCAGTGCTATCCACATGCAGGGATTCTCATAGTAACTGATATTCAGTATACGAACTGGATACAGTCAATATGATTATATGAATGAAAGAAATTATAGCATGAGGTTTAAGAAAACAGAGAAAAATATTTATGTATTTAACAGTACAGTTTTGGTTGAACCACCAGTTCTGCAAGAAAAAAGCAGTAGTACTATATTATTCCAAATGCTGCTTTGCAGGTCAAGACACTGGTGTTTCATGCGTTGACACAATCATGTTGCAGGAATTATAGAAACAAGTCAAGTGAGATATGAACGGATCAACGGACTGTTAAGCAATCATAAACAATTTACTTACCTGAGCAGCACATCCTTTCCGCTCGGCAACATGATCCATACGCTTGGTATTCTTAAACCAGTCAACTGCTACAAGCTCCATAAGGTACTTCCCTGCAGATACCTGTAACTCAAATACCAACATATTAAGCTCTTGATAACCTGCTATGCTTCAAAAACAAGAAAACCTGTAGAGGGTTTAGACCTTTGATTTGTCATGTGAAAAGTTCTTGCTACGAACTTTGAAGATCTTGCTATCAGGTACTGCCCAACAGTTACGACTTTTCTCATTTGCATCCCAACGAATAATGCCCGAAAAGCAAGACAGATCTATTGGATCTGGATCACCCAGTATAATGCAAAGGAGTCAGGTTAAAGTTGGCTAATCATATAGGTAACTTATACAAGATCTAGTTAAAAAGAAACCAACCTGAGCACTTCGCTTCACTGTCAAATTTGGCATTGTCTTCCTGTACATGATTTGCAATGAGATTTTAGTGTAGTGAACCAACAGTAAAACTTTTTGCAACTACAGAAATGTCTTAAGGAATGGCTGTAGTCTAGGGCTGCCACCTCCAAGCTAGCTTCAGGAACTTGATAATCATCATCCTCTTCTGACTCTTCATCTATCATATCCGAATTTTCGGTATCAGCTTGTGCTGAATCTGCTTGTTTGGTTTTTGAGTCAGCTTCTTGATGTTTCTGGTCCTTTTTCACTGAGGCCGCATTAGCCATAGTATTCATCACAGGAATCCTCGGAACTGTATGAATGTCATCAGTTTGGGAAAAGTATTCACGCAATCCTGGAAATAGATGTAAATGTCAAACAATCAGGGCCACAAAATATTAATGAGAAGGAACAGTGAGCGGTTAAATGAACAATATTATTTTTATTAACAGATAATCAATTCATGCCATAACAAGCTAAAGAGTTATTTGTACTTTGTACCAGCAACACAGTTCAGCATCTGCAACAAAGAGTGGTACTGGAATGATGTGACGTAATTCACGCCCCATCCCTTTAGATCAATTTGCATAAGGTGTTGGACTTGAGTGCGGGGTCTCCCATTCACGCATTTCAGAGGAGAAATCTTGAAACCTCCACCTGAACTAGTAGGAAATTCAGGAAAATACAAAGATGACAAAACTGTATTTAAATATCTCAAGACGAGTTGGATTCCTGACAAGCAGAAGGCAAATTACTTTCAATAGAAGCCCTCTCAAATCCTGGTTGGGGACCACAATTCTGATGTTCAGTAGATCGAAACAGCACAACTGCAAGTTTAAGCACAAAGCATCAAACAAGGTGCTTTAAATGGATGAGGTAACCAGAAACAGAATCACTCCAAAGTTTACCATAACTTCCATCATCGTTGCGCCGCCAATATCGTACATAACAAAGATCTCGGGGCCAGACCAACCTGCATGTTCAGTTGTTTACACGAGATGGAAAATCTGAGGTAATGCAATGTAATCAATCTATTTAAATTTTGGAATCCACAGCGTATGCAGCTTTGTTAATGCTTGTCAAAGTAAGCAGATGAGTCTCCCTGCAGTTGCTGTCATGTGGTATGTTCTATATCTCTCCCCTGCCTGGCAGAACTCTCTCTGGAGCTACCCCCGAAAGTTGGTTTTGCTTGGATGCCATGGATTTAAACTTTTGGATTTATGCAACAGGCTTAAGCCAGGACAAATAGAGCCACTATATATGCTTCACCAGATATACCAGATGATATAAAATATACTGCATTGCTGCTTACTTCCAGGTACCGAAGCATCCAGTTGTCCAAACAGTACAAAGAATACTGGATTGCTACTGAGTGCAGATAATTCTTTACAATAGTATATGACTATATGCCCAACTTCAAAATTCTGAATTCAAGTTTAAATGAATCAAAGTCCGTTCTCAGATAGTTCATTGACCTGCCAGGGTTATTCTTCCCTTCTTATTTCAATAAGACTTGCAATGCAATCATCATGCAAGTACTAGCAGCGCCAGGTTATAAGAATTGCAATGCAATCATCATACAAGTTGAGCAGCATCATGCAAATTGTCGATACAAGAAAAAGGTACTTACAATGAACACCAGTTCAGCTGTAGCCGATGATATAGTATTGCAGTGTGACCATCAACCTCTTCAACTAAACTTCCACACTGGAAGCTACAATCCCACCTACAGTTGAGTGTAAAGAATACTTAGATCAACATCCATATAAGGACAAGCAGAAAGTAAAAGAATGCACACTTACTCATATCTTGTTGCATCCATACTCATTATCAGCCCAAAAATGGCTTCGCATGTGGTTTCCACCACACCAACAGCCCTCATTGCTCGGCTACAACTTCTTGCCTGCACATGACATATAAAGAAATAAATATGTCAGTCGTTAGCGATTAGCAGGGGTTTCAGCACCTCTCCAACATTAAATAGGTGAGATAAAGTGCATACAAGGTATTCAGTCTCCACAAGTTCTTCAAAGATACGCAACCCTGCCAATGATAAAAACAGGATACTCGAGTATAACTCCATGTGAACCAAGTATGCTCTCGTACGAATGTTATAGATCTATGTAAAGGACCCGTAAACTTGCCATGCTGGCATCTAAGTAGCCGCCAGTTCTTTCTAGAGTTAGCTTGATTGCTGTCATTCTGATCTGATAGCCCAATATCAGGCTCTTTGGTCCAGTCATGTACAGAATCAGGAAGTCCTAGGAGAAGAGATGACATATTTATGTTCTGTGTATAGCCAAAATCCATATAAAATTAAAATAAATTGGCAGAAAAAAATGTGTAACCGAACTTCCTACCCTTCCCTATAGTTTTCCCGCGAAGCAAAGTGGGCCGGGGCTCCTCTTCGTCTTCAGGTCTACAATAGAATATTATTTCCAGTTATTAACCAGAAGACTAATATGCAATTATATAAAATATGAAACTTCACTTGCCCACTATCATGGTCAGAGAATGAAAATGGTCCTCCAAGATCCATGTCAAAGTCCAGTGAAGCAAAAGCATTACGATTTTTAGCTGTCATAGTGTGTTGCTGCATAATGAAGATCACGTATGTTTATCAGAATGGAATGTGACACTTGCATGTTATTTTGCAGTTCTACACAATTTGGCGCTGAGTTCATCTGGAGTTCTGGCCAATTATCAACTAGATGCCTTAGTACATATTCTTTGGTGCATTGCAAAATTCCTAAAAATTGTTTGTTGACAGTATTTTTTGGAATCTACGAAGTAGATGGAAGACCCTTGGAGAGTGTGTTCCAGTACAGTCTAGCTAACTAATTATTATTCACTTGCACACCATGACCAAACAAGAAAATAGTTGAAAAATATGCTGGTGATGTCTAATCCTTAGTCATGTTTAGAACAATTGCCATATGCAGTTACAGTTTGTTGGACTTACTACACCTGATCAATGAGGAGCTCTATCTTCTTTTTCCAGGCTAGGGCATCCTCGATACTATGTGCACCCATCTGGTTGAAGGATGATGGAAACAACAAGCATTTACATGGTATTCACATGAATGATGGACAATAGTAGCAAAAAAAATTACCATATATACTCATGAGAAAGAAATAGTTGACTGAGAAGACTAGACAGAAGAGTGCCCAAAGAAGGGAGCCCATGGCATTTCTCTCCCATA
This sequence comes from Stipa capillata, assembly GCA_019208055.1. Taxonomy (NCBI): domain Eukaryota; kingdom Viridiplantae; phylum Streptophyta; class Magnoliopsida; order Poales; family Poaceae; genus Stipa; species Stipa capillata. Next base: position 87,126 of record JAGXJF010000679.1, read on the forward strand.
TTAAATTGCCAAACTTCAGCACATAAAATTGCATAACATCATTTAAGAATCAAGCAGATGTAACACTAAGTCCTATTTTCAAAAGCTACACCGATGGTAGTGAAAATTGAAAAGCAGCAAGTGCTAACCTTATTTAATATAAAACATGACCTACTTAGCGAGGATAGTATTGCCTTTTGCGGTTAACAGAAAATATTATTCACAAATAAATTATACTTAAATGGAGACAAGAAAATGGTGTTAACAGTCAGCCTTCGAATTTGCCTATGCAGAATATTGCAGTGGTAAAAACAATATCTGGCAAAGAAAATATCTTCTAAGTGTAGTTAAAAGCACATGATTAAATATGGATATGGTCAGATGGTCCTAAATTCTGATAGCGTTGAAAGGCTCAGCATTGTAACGAACCGTGATCTGATTGTCCTTTTCTTTCTTGTTGTAAACACAAAGAACATAAACCATCTGCGAAGTTTAACAGGAGATGAGAGCAAGATAATGAGGAAATTACTTCAAATTCAAGTAAATCTGTAAATGACAGTGTAAAATTAGAACACGCATCACATTCATGCATATGCCACAGAATACGTGTAAATTAATCCTTACAGCAATTTCAGATGATCTGTAAGTTTATCAGCTGTTGCCAAGTAGACAAAATATATTAACAATTTAATTCCACACTTCGATAAGGTTTGTGCTCGACTTTGTATAGTTTACCGGTTGACAGAACAGCTTACTTGGATAATCAAAATTATAATGACTCGGGAGTGTGTTAGGTGAAATACATACCGTATTATGTGATGAAGATATCAAAATAATCCAGTTCATCTCAGAAGTACAATCCTCAAAAGTAAGGATTTGGATTTTTCTTAAACTAAAAGGTTAGGAATTTTTAATAAAGAAAAGAGCTTACGGCAAGCAAATTTCCTGTGCAACGAATTTAATACACATAATGCCCTAACCTAAAAATGCGACATACACTGCCACACATATGCTATAACGCATTAATACTTGATGAACCAAACAAAAGGGAAGAGCAAACTTACTTGCCCATGATGTGTTTTAAGCCCTCCATCCTCCACTCTGTAATTCCCATCTATTAGAATCGCCTTGAGTGGCACCTGCACATCCACAAAATTTCCACCAAAAAGTTAAATACAACAGCCACCATGCTCCTGATGCACCATGCTCCTGTTGCAGAACATCCAACTAAACAATGTACTGGCATGAAATTGCTATGTTTTTTATTGCATTGAAAGTGAAAACCTCTCCCTAAGGCTCAAACGAAGAAAGAAAAATGCAGCTAATAGAATCTTTTCAGAAAAAGGGGGATTTGCAATCATTCTTATATCTTACTCTCATCTATGTGCTTTCCATCTATGAAAGCAGCAACTTTACAAGGAAACACTACTTTCAGTGATTGGAACGCTAAAAAGGGTCCAGGGCTCTAGGCAGATCAAGCAAGTCGCCTACATGATTGACAGGAAGAAAGATAAATCCATTAATTAGCAAGTGTGTCATAGATTAGCATTTCCCAGACTCAATTAAGCATCCAATGATCCAAATAGTCAGCAGTCGCAGCATCAATAAAGCACTTGCAGTTTAGTACAATAAGAAAACTCCTCAACTTCACAGCTCACAAGTGGCGCCAGCTCGCATGATTCTTACATCAAGAAACAGTCAATGCAACAGATCCTGGCCCAGTTCCGTGCATCTCTATCTGGTCAAACCACTCAAAAATCAAAAATAACGACAGAGAGAAACCCATCACATCAGGGCTTGGAGCCTCGGACAAACGAACTACTCTCCTAGCAATCTGACCTCCACCGTTATTTACCGTAACTAGAACTGCAACCAAATGAATCCTCGATCCTCCTCTCCCGCCACCCCAATTGGTCAGAGCGTAGCACAAATGAGGAAAATTCCAGCTCAAAACTCGTAAAATCTTGCAGCAGAGCAACACAAACTCTCGCCAGCAGAGTGGATCGCGACCCCAACAATAAAATTGAGAGCATATGCTAGCTGCAGGACGTATATACCATGTTGTCCTTGGGCTGCTTCTTGTAGTAGGAGAGCAGCTTGTTTTCGAGGACGAAGTAGCGTGTGTGGAAGAAGGACCTCCCGATCTTCCTCCGCCCGCACCGCACCAACCACCCCTCGTGGCGCACCGCCATCGCCGCCGCGGCGCCCTTCGGCAGCAGCTCCCCGCTCCGCGCCTTCGCCGCCGCGGCCGGCCTTGGGAGCTCCGGGCACGTCCTCCCGAGGTCGCAGCTCCTCGCGGCCTCCCTCCCCGAAGCCGACGAGGTCATCGTCCTCGGTGTGCCACCACGTCCGCCTCGCGTGGTCCCTCGCTCGCCTCGTCAGGGAGCCATCCACCGGTTGTGGGTGACGGAAGCGGGAAGCCCCAGGTGAAGTGAGGTGGGGCTCGGGTCCGGTGCGGCGGCCGGAGTCCGGCGAGGAAGCGGAGGAGGAGGGGGAGGGTTTCGAGGCGGGGGGAGCGGGGAGAGAGTTTTTTCTTCTTTTCGTAAACTGAGCAAGCGACAGTTCGATACGGAGGTTAATTATTATACTAATAATGCCACTAAATCATTAATTAATTTCTTTTGAGAAGCTCAATCGTTAATTGGTTAGCCTTTTTTGAGATAATTAATTGGTTAGCATGTTTCCAGTTCTCTCTTCTTTTCTTTTCTTCTTTTTTTGCTGTTTTCTCTCGGCTATATCTAGTTGTTGGTTCCCCTAGCTAGGTTGTAAAATGGAGTAATAGAAAAGATACATAAGTTTTATCAAGTATAAAATATATAGTAGTTTACTCATGCGAGGCTGTATCGAGGAAGAAGATAGTTCACATACCACTTCGTAAACACGGGAAATGCTTTTCTGTTAGTGCTTTCTGTTAAACTCGATTTTATTAGTGCCTTTTTTTGCTTCACCTCGTGCTAGATCATCTCGATAGCTTAGCTCAATCAGTGTGCTAGTAGTAATTATCATGATCTAAAAAAAAAGAGTAAGTATCACGTGGGAAGGGGCATCTGTGTAATTACGTTGGTCCAAAGGGACACGGCGTGTAAATTTCGCGAGCGAGTGGCGGGAAGAGTGAGGCGTCGCGTCGTCCGCACCACGCCACGGAGACCCGTTTGAAAGCTACGCCCTCGCACCGCATGCAGAAATATCTGCGGCGTTGAATCGCAGCGACGGTGCTGCCACGTGGACGGTCGCGATGGTATGGTGTGGCGATTGATCGATTGATTGATTATTTGATTAATCTGGGGATTCATGAGTTTGATTGCGTGGTGGTCAAGTGCCATTTAATGACGTCTTGTTCGCCCCCACCCCATCCATGCTGGTTGTAATTAATTACTCATTTTTCGCGTGTTCTTGTCGATGTCGTTGGTGTCGGTAGGAAGGAAATTAACCTGCTCACTTGCCAAATGGAGCTCGATTAAGCGTGAACTTGATTCGATGCTTTGCTCAGTACTCTATCTAGAACGAAAACAATAAATCTCACAAGTTGTTTCTAAAAAAATACTACTCCCTCCGCCCAGAAATATAAGACTTATTTTGATTGGTTAAGATAAAATTTTAATTAATTATTACTCTATTAATATACGGTTTATGTGATATAAAATTATAATTAATTATAAGAAAATACTTTTAAACGGAGAGAATAAGATTTTACAGAAACAAAGTAAAAGAGAATTGCTAGTGGGCGATCGGAGTAGGTGAGCGCATACTCATACTAATGTTGTTGCAAAAAAAAATCTTTTTTTAAGTTGAAACAGGCTTGTTGCAAAAATTAATTAACAAAATAATATGGTGCAGGGCAAATAATGACGCGCAACGCTGGCGGAGTACGTGGTGGCCAATCATTTTAGACTATATTAACGTGAGATGGCGTATTTTTTGTGCGATTACGAGCGAATATATCTCTCGTTTTGGGCCAACACGTAGGGGCGTGCATGCATGCATAGGGCGAGCCTCGATCGATGCTCCAATGGAAGAAAGAAAGAGAGAGAGAGAGAGAGAGAGAGTTGAGGGGTTCTTCTAATCTTCTTCCCACATGGGTCTTTGTATGCACGGATCTTGAGACGACAAACAACGTGCGTGCCGAACCGACCAGCTCACTCGGAACAAAGTTCGTATACAAGTTAATTTCTCCTCTTCTTCCTCTTCTTCGTTAATTAGGGGGTATTTAATTGGGCCTTTTAGCAGTTTTTCACTGAAAAAGTTATAGCACAACCAAACGGCCAGCTTTTCAGCAGTTTTTGCCAACAGTAGTTGTAGACTTTGCAGTGCAAATTTAGCTATTTGGAAATGCTGCCTTCTGCCAGCTTTTTGCATTGTGCTAAAACTTTAGTGCTCATTTTGTAAAATGTTGTAAATTGTTTGGATCAACCAAAAGCTATATGTTCACTTTCCAACAGCCATAGCAGTTTTTCCAAACAGCTAGCCAACAACAGTTTTGTCAACAGCTACAGCTCAACCAAACAGGCCCTTAGTCTCTGGCACCATCGTTGTAAATCACCACTCCCACGATCTGGTGTGGAGACAAGCATGGAGCAGCTGGGGCTTCAGCCCTAGGTCCAAACCCAATAACCTATATAATTTTTTTTTAAAAAAACCAATTATTGACACGACAAGGAGAGCCCAGAAAGCAAGCATCTGAGGGAGCGCCAAAAAGGCATATATATATTTTTCATCTGCTCGTTCTCAGCGTGCAGGTGCCAAACTGCCATGCATTACATTACATTGAGTGACCGAGTGAGTCAACAAAGAAGAAAAGAATTCAGAATAGACAATACAGTACTCTCATTGCGAAAAGGCCGACGAATAGAAATACCCACTAACAGAATCTAAGCCCATTTAAGAAATATGGCCTGGCCCGGCCCAATCTGCTGCTGGTGCTCCATCGGCCCGGGCCCACCCTGACCCAGGAGGACCGAATCACGAGGCATATGTCTGGACGGTCGAGATCTCCTCCGCGCGGCCGTACCTAGCCCCCCAAATCTCTCAGCATCCTACGGGAGGCAGGCCAGAGCCACACCGAAACCGGCTTTCCGTCCGCGATGGAGAGGCTTATCTCTTCGCCGCTGCACCTCACCCGCGCGCCCATCTCCACCTCCGCCTCCGCCTCCAGCTCCAGGCCCCGCAGCGCCCTCCTGCTCAGGTCCTTCCCGCCGGCGAACCCGCCCTTCCGCGGAGGCGGGGGCGGCGGGCTCAAGCTGCTTCCCCCTCTCCCGCCGCTCCTCCACTGCAGGCCGCCTCCGGTTCTCGCCGCGGCCTCCGGCACCTCTCACGCCGTGAGTCCAGTGCTTCCGGAGGATGAGCCTGCCACGGTGGCCCCGGTGGACGGAGGTCGCCGCTTCTTCCAGAAGGTCAGTGCTCTGCTTCTGTCCGTCACTGCTCTCTGCTTCGTTTCCTTCATTGCCTGAATTCTCGCTTGCCCGGCCGGCCCGGTGAAAATTATTTTCTTGAAAAAGCGAAGAATGAAGAGCCAGACGTGGAACGAATGATAATATGATGAAATTTACGTTAATTTTTGCGTACGACTATGTCTATTTTACTGGATTTTTATGCTGCAATTAACAGGTCGCATCGGCTGCGGTCGTCACCTTGGTATCAGCGCTGATTCTAGCGGTAATCCAGCCAGCAGCCATGGTGCCGCCGGCCTTGGCTCACGGCCACCACTCCGCCGTCACGGCGAGCAGGAGCATCTTCAAGTCGGAGCTGCTCGGCAGCGCGTGGACGGGGTTCCTGGCCGGCTGCCTGCACACGCTCTCCGGTCCGGACCACCTCGCCGCGCTGGCGCCGCTCTCCATCGGGCGGTCGAGGGTGGAGAGCGCGGCGGTGGGCGCGCTCTGGGGCTGCGGCCACGACGCCGGCCAGGTCATCTTTGGCCTGCTCTTCCTCAGCCTCAAGGACCGCCTCCACATCGAGGTCATCCGCACCTGGGGCACCCGGGTCGTTGGCCTCACGCTGCTCGTCATCGGCGCCATCGGGATCAGGGAGGCCACCCAGGCGCCCACGCCGTGCGTCGCGCTCGAGAACGGCGCCGGCGGCCATCATAACTCTCTCGACAAGGCGCTGCTGAGCGGCGGCGGCAAGAAGAAGGAGATCAGCTTCGCCACGTTCGCCACAGGGATCGTGCACGGCCTGCAGCCGGACGCGCTCATGATCATCCTGCCGGCGCTCGCCCTCCCCTCCCGCGTCGCCGGCGCCGCGTTCCTCGGCATGTTCCTCGTCGGCACCGTGCTCTCCATGTCGAGCTACACCGTCCTGATCGGGTCGTGCACGGAGGCGCTGAGGGAGAGGGTGCCACGGATCACGGAGAAGCTGACATGGGTGGCCTCGCTCGTGGCCATCTCCATGGGGCTCGCTATCATCGTCAGCCAGTCCTTGGGGTACAGCTTGTACTGATCTCACCTTCACCTGCAGCAACGCCTTGCTCCGACCTACTCCCGGGTCGAATCCGTCATGGGAATTTTGCTACGTCGTGTCCTTCTTGAGATCGAGCATGCGGCAACTTGGATTTAGTTTACAAAGCCAGAAAGCTTCTGTTAGAATTTGCTTAGCTGCTGTGAGATGAGTGGCATGTACTGCTGCCATTGTTGTTGTGATCCAAATGTATGAATTTTAATTGAGCGATCGGTTGGAAGCAATTCAGTGTCCTCAGGAGATCTCCTGATTCTGCTTATGATGTTTTCTTAGGCCACGTACAATATGGTTATGTCAGCTCTTCCTTAGCAAAGCCAATGGGATAATTGATGACTTCGAAGAGAGAAACAGAAGAGAGAATTTATTTTCTCTTGTTAAGGGATGATCCATTCTTGTCTAAAGGAAAGCTATTTTCTCCATTATATAAAATACCATCTCTTCTTACTCATTTTCTAATAAGATACACATGTACATTAATGAGTAGAGATGACATTAAGAGATAACTCATTGTATAACATATTTTATTGCTATCTCTAAATGACGTGAAAGGTACAAGGAAAGGCTGACTCCTCTACCATTGTACATGCCCTTAGAGCATCTCCAATAGTGTAATGTCAGTTTTCTCTTACTGATGCCACGTATGATTTTTGTTAACATAGATGAGAGGAAATAAAGAGAAAGGAGCTTATCTTCCCTTAGCTAAGAGAAAGCTAAGAGAAGGCTTATGCCCCTCAAATTAAAGATATTGGAGACATAAACATTAAATATAAAGGAAAACAACTTTCTCTACCATTATACTACGTATCTTTATTATCCATAAATGACACAGATGGGTATTAGAGGGATGCCCTTATGATAGTTGATAAACTTTATATTGTGACGAAGCTTTTCCATTAACCTGCCTCAACACCTTGTAGTTTGTACTCTTTGCAAATTTATAGTAACTTTAAATTTGTACTTATGCATTTCCCTTGTCTCTTCATACAAAAAGAGGGAAAAAGGAACAATCCAAGAGAAGAACCCGAAACAGATATCTCGAGCGTGAAGTGAAAAAATTTTAGAAGCACAGAGGGTTAACATTGTCTGTCGATTTCTATGCCCTCCCATTCGCATAACAATCCGTGCTTTTTTCCTTCCTTTGCTAGCTTCTTCTTTGTGTCTGGTAGCGCAGGACTTTGCTGGAGCTTTGTTTGAACCAGAGTACGAGGCAGAACCGAGACCAATGATCTCGTCGAAGAGGTTAGGGATTTGGATTTGTGGTGGGGGATCACCACCACTAGAGAAGCAAACATACTCCCTAAGCTTAGAGGGAAGACCAATGAGGGGTGGCTGACCGGTGGTGAGGTGGGACGTGAGACCGTGCCGCTGCCTACGAGCGGAGAAGACGACTAATGAACTGGAGCTAAAGGATGGGTCAACGAGGAGGAGCTGGGAGTCGAATAGTAACTCACTCACACCACTGCACCATACGCGTACTCATCGTACTGAAGCAACCTTATGAACTGCAGGAAACACAACACACCACTGAGCGTCGCAACGCATGAGGATCGGGGGAGACACGGTATACCGCTGAGCCTCCACGCATGATGATCGCAGGAAAAAACGGCTTAGGCCCCGTTTGGGAGTTTAGTAAAATTTTACAATTGTAAAAGTTTTGCACTGGTAATATACTTGACCCAAATAAAACCGTTGTAAACTTTTCCAGATCATGTTCACTGTTTGGATAGGGATGTAACCCAAAATTCTTGCCGCATCTCATGAACAAACATCAGTAGACTAAGCTTCAAAAAATTATTTACGACATTGCTTGAATCACTGCCATCGCCTCGAAAAGATCCGCCACCGTCGCCTCCAGCGACGTCGTCGCCGCTGCGTATGGGGTTCGGAGGAAGAACCCGAGCTGCATCGGGTACGGCTTGACGAGCTTGGAGGTGGCCCTGGTGAAGGATCAAAGATGTCGACTAGAGGGGGGTGAATAGGCGACTACAAAATTTAACCTTTTCTTAATTGCTTTTAGGGAAGTGCAGAATATAAGTTCTCTAAATGTGCAACTAAGTGAGTCAACTTATATGACACAATATGAATAGCTCAAGGATGAACACAAGGAATACAAGCTAGACCACACAAGCACAATATAGATATGAATATGAAATGACCACAAGTTGAAGACAAAGATTTAACCCGAAGTTCACACCCTTGGGAGGGATACTAATCTCCGTTGGAGAGGCGGAGGCCGGCCCAACAAAGCACCTCATGACACAAAGTCTCGCCTTCTTCTCCTTTGAGCCTCAGCAAACCAAGCCCGAGCTCAAATAACTCGTGGTAAACCTTGAGGTGGCCTCCAAACCTTCACAAACGATTCCGGAGCACAAATCCACACTTTGGAGGCTTCCGGGAGACACCAACCATCTAGAGATCCCTACAATCCCAAGAGTAACAAGCAAAGTGATGAGCTCAAGGGGGATTCAAATTTGGCTTGGTGGGATTGTAGATCTAGGGCTCCTCTTTCTTTTCCCTCAAAATCTTGATGGGATTTGAGCACTAGGGGAGGAGATCATCAAGCTTTGGAGCTTAAAAATGGTGGAGGAGAGAGGTATTCAAAGCTGCAAGTTGGGTACCCCTTGGAGAAGAAGGGGTGGGCCATTTATAGGTTCCCCCAAAATATGCCCGTTGGTGCTCTGCGTGCATAGTCCGGAGTTCCATCCGGAACTTCCGGACCCAACCTCCGGACCACTCGGATTCCGAGCTGTCCTCCGGACAGCCTTCCGGGTAAGTCCAGAGGATACTGGACTCCTCCGGAATTTCATCCGGAATCCATCCGGAAATAGGGTCGCCCAGAGGTTCAGTCCGGAACCTCCGGACCCAGACTCCGGGCCAACTTGGATTCCGGGCTGTTCTCCGGACAGCCTTCCGGGCGAGTCCAGAGGCTACTGAACTCGTCCGGAAATCCATCCGGATTCTGAGCTACCCGGAGGTTCGGTTCGGAACCTCCGGACCTAGCATCCGAATCAATGCGGAGAGCAAAAGCAGAGTATAAAAATAAGGCTTCTCACTTGCTCTCTCTTGGGGTTTTTCTCGAATATGGGATGTGGATGAAAGATCTTATAGAAAATTTATTACCACCCTCTTGTTCATCACGTTACCCCTCTCCAGCTTTTCTATGACTTAATCATAAGATAAAATTGCATAAATTTAAATACGCCGTCTTCTTTTCTCCTTTCTACTTAGGGTGTCTCCGACCACTTTTGCTTATCAACCCTCGGACTAACACCTGTTCATACACTTTGTAAACGTGGTTAGTCCCCTAATCATTTATCATTTACACTAAAACCCACTTAGGGGCTTAGATGTCCTTTCACCTGGCGCTGGAGAAGGAGATGGACACGTACCTGTGGATCTCGCAGCAGCTAGTGCCTGGCGGTGGCGCTATGGAACCGTCGGTGTTGAGTTGCGCCGGAGCTCAGCTTTGGTCGCCGTCAGGCTGCACTCGAATCTCCTCGCTAGCCACCGCCTTCGGCGCCCTCAACGAGTGCCATGCCGTCACCGACCGTGCCACCGGCCGTAGCCGCTCTGCCACCCGCCGCGCGCTCGTCGACGCCTCCAAGCATGTGGGCGGCCGCCCATTGCCTGCCAGCTTACCTCGATTGGCCTCGCCCCCGTCCACGCCGACCGCAAGCCGAGGGGCTCACCTCCACGCCATGGCCCCAGGAGCGAGAAGAGCCGCGGAGACGTTCTCTCCTTGGTCCCGGACGCCTTCACCCCGACGTGCTCACGGAAGGAGAGGCGGGAGCGAGGAGAAAGAGATGTGGGGGTGGCGCGGAGCGGGGAGGAGAGGTGGGGGATGGCGGCGGAGTGCGCCGACGGGAGGAAAAGAGAAACCCTCGGATTGGAAATCGGAGGTGCGGTGGGGATACTTCTTTTGCAGGTGTAATTGTAAAAACGACGGTAATGGGCCGGCCCAATACTGGCTATCTAAACACTCAATTACAGTCCAAGTAGAATTTTTTTCGGACCAGTGATTTACACCGATAATAGGCCAAAAACCGGCCATCCAAACGGGCCCTTAGCCTAACACTGAGCGAGGGTGTGCGATGCAACGTGTTGGACCGGAGATTGAACTCAGGGCAAGCTACAGCCACAACGGCCCTTTCTTTTACACCTCGCCCCAGCCCAGCCCAGCCCAGCCCAGCCCAGCCCAAACTCTTTCCACTTTCATGGGCCGATTCGGGTCCAACCAGCAGCTCTCCTGCATCCTTGGTCCCAACTCCAACCGGGAGTCCCACGTCGTCTCGCTCGCACCAACTCCCCCCCACCCGATTCCTCCTCCTCCCCGCCTCGCCGTCGAGATCTCATCGCGCGCTCCCTCCTCCTCGCCGACCGCCCATGGCGACGCGGAACCGGACGCCGCTCTTCCGCAAGTACCGCGACGCGCTCCGCCACGTCCGCGCGCCGGCCGGTGCGCCGTCGTCCTCCTCCTCCTCCTCCGGCGGCGGCGGTCCGGTGATCGAGATGGCCTCGCTGCTGCGCCCCGACCGCACCTACGCGCCCCTCAGCACCGACGACCCCTCCGCCTCGTCCAGGTTCCTCCCCGGGCGCATCTCATCTAGCCCGCCACCCATCCCCGTAGAGTAAGTAGTTAGGTTGGTAGCTAATCGCGACGCGAAATTATCGAATCGCGATGCGGCAACAACCCGACCTAGATAGCGTGCCGTGATTCGAAGGGAAGTAACTGAAATGCTGAATTGCAGATCACTAGGCTCGCCCATAAGCTAGCCTGATCTAATCTAAGCTTGAATATTAGCTAATTGTGAGGCAAGGCGCAGTTTACTATCGGAGCGAGACTTGATACTGGGGAATTCTAGATGGAGCTCTAGGGTAGAAAAATGAGCCTCTTGATCACTGACTTAACACAGGCAACGGTGTGGAATAGCGATATCATAAAAAAGCTTAACCTCCTGTGAAGAAATTCCGGGCGTGAGTTGAGCTCTAGTAGGTTAAATTTTCCCCAGTGCATAGAGCAGTCGTGTAAAATGTCACTGGTTGGGGTACGTGACAATGATGAGATGGATAATGGTGCACTGACATGTGATGACTGCTGTGCAGTAGAGGTGCGGTGACGGTCGGGCTGCCCCCAGCCTGGGTGGATGTTTCCGAAGAGATTTCTGCGAACATGCAGCGGGCGAAGACGAAAATGGCGGAGCTGGCTAAGGCGCATGCCAAGGCCTTGATGCCGTCCTTTGGTGATGGTAGAGATGACCAGCGAGCAATTGAGGTTCTCACACATGAGATAACAGACCTGCTGAAGAGGTCAGAGAAGAAGCTGCAGAAGCTGTCCATGAAAGATTCCTCAGAGGATTCAAATGTCCGAAAGAATGTCCAGGTGACTAGCCCTTACCGTTTTATATATCAATAGTTACAAGAGTGATAACTGTTTATGTTGATGGACAAAATGCCCTTTGACTGTTATCCGCAGCGTTCCCTTGCTACAGACCTGCAAAATCTTTCGATGGAGTTCCGGAGAAAACAGTCATCTTATTTGAAGCAGCTTCGCCAACAGAAAGAGGTTTACCTTATGACCTTTTTATGATTTGAGATACTTGTGCTACTTATCTCACTCTGACAAAGATTATTGGTTAATGAGATGTGGTTGCAGGGGCAAGATGGTGTTGATTTGGAAATGAATATTAATGGGTCTAAGTCGACATTTGAGCTTGAAGACGATGAATTTGAGGATGTGGTATGCTTTGTCTTTGTCTTTACTTACTGCAGACTTCATTTCCTGCAAAGCTGTTTGTGCCTGAGTCCTCAACAGCTTGGTTATAGCAACTCGTGCCAGTTCTAGTGGATTTAATTGTTTTCTGTGTGCTGCTATAACTGCAACTTTTGTTGGAAAAAATCAATCTGCTAACATGCTTCACTTCAGATCTATAAGCAAACAGAAAATTGAGAAGACAAAAAGCAAAAAGAACAACATCAGAGATTATGTGCAACAAAGGTTGCATCTGGTATGGGTGTTTTATCAGATAGTCATACAGGTTTGCAATTAGGCTGCGGACCTGGTCCAAACTGGCTGTACGCTTTGAATAATAATAATGTGCAAATCAGCGATAAATTTTAGACTTTGGATGTAAAGCCATATGTTTGGTACTGCATATCAGGGCAATGACCATGCTTTTCCCAAAATTCTTCCCAATCTATTTACTCAGGGAACTGCTGAACTGCTTAAGAGAGGTAGGATTCATTCAGTTCCATATAAACAAACAAATTTAAATGACCCGTTTCAAATTTTCAATTACAATTACTGATGCAGCACAAACAGGCTTTTGCCCTAAAAGTTAAGGCATTTCAAGTGTAAGTGTTTATGGTGGTGGATTTTGCACCCCACCTGCATCCACTTGACTGAAAATCTTCTACCCTACCAGACGGCATGTGGAATTGATAATCAGCTCCGACAACTGCTTTACCTTAATATGAATTTAATAATACATAAGTTTGTTATGTGAGTAAAATGAAAGGAGTTCATGGCGAATCGGATTTATCCAAGCAAAAAAACAGCATGCCCCTGCATCGACATTCCAAAATATAGTCCTGCAGTTGCTTGAGGGCAGTTGATTCAAGTAACCATTAGCTTCTTCTAAACCACTTTAGTGGGTAACTGAGTTAAAAACGAAGTGCTTCAAAAACCATGCTAACAAAATATATCCTTCATCGTGTACATATACCTCTTGTTTGTGTTCTATTGGAATATCTGATTATTAATGAATTTAGGTTGGGTTGGGACTGTACTCATTGGTATCCAGTAGATGACGATAAGTACAGCGAACTCATTAAATTAAGCTAGCGATGATGTAATTCATCTCTAGAATTTTATTTTCAGGGTTTCACTGAGGTCCAGATGTCAAAACTTAAGAAAAGCGAAGCATTCACTAGAGAAAGGGAGAGAGAAATCGAACAGGTGAGTTCTTTGTTTGTTCAATGGTTATGAATACATAGTTATTTAAATTAAACGGAGGTTACTCATTCCCTGAACTTTGCTTTTATTATCCACTTGTTTTTTGAAGGTTGTCGAATCAGTCAATGAGCTTGCACAGATCATGAAGGATCTTTCAGTTCTTGTGATTGATCAGGTATGGAAATCCTAGTTAATTGGGTTATCGATGGTTAGTGATAATAACTAGTTCAGACTTCGGATTCTTGATTGCTTCATTTGAACAGGGAACAATTGTTGATCGGATAGACTACAATATACAGAATGTTGCAGCTTCAGTTGAAGAGGGTTACAAACAATTGCAAAAGGTCTCATCCTCTCCACATTTACCTGTCTCCAGTATTATTTATTCCGTTTCCTTGGGATTAGAATGATCATGTACTAAAGACAAACCAAACTATATGCCACGCTCCAATTGCAGGTTATGTTATAAGCCACAAAAAAATGTCAACATGGAAAGTAGGCTGCCAATCTTTTTTGACCGTTCACCAGTAAATCTAACTGGTCATATGAAAAGGACAAGTAGATTAGCCATTAAAAATTATGTTGAGATAAAACCTACTATTTAAAGTTGCATCCCCCAGACCATAAAAAGGTAAAAGCATGCAGTAAAAAGTAAAAAACATCAAGTTTTTTGTGCCCAGAGTTTGTAGATTTTAAACCAATTCTTCAATTTACCGCAAGTACTGTATGCCTTTATGACCCATCCCCCCTCTCTCTCATCATATTTTACTGTCTGCCAGATAATATTTTAAAGAAATTCCGCAGAATCATTTGCAGCACCTTATATATCAAGCGCTTCTGCAAAGGAAGAAAAATAGGACGTAGCGTCAGTCCCTGGTCTAATATCTTCATCTGATCTCTGTTATGCAGGCTGAGAGGACGCAGAAGAAAGGGGGCATGGTGATGTGTGCCACTGTCCTCATCATTCTTATCTTCATCATGATAATCCTCCTTATTTTGAAGAAGATCCTTTTCTGACATAGCTCTCTCCTTTTACGGTTGATGGATGCCTTCCAAGCGAACACTACGCACATATTTTCTTATGTGAATGACTTTGCAGTGCCTGCGTATTGGAAAAGCTGCTGCTCGTTTGCATCATGCAATACGATTTACTGGTCTTAAAAGATGGTTCTCCGGCCCTTATTCATAATGGCTGGGTCAGCAACTCTCTTCAGTCTTCCACAATTTTTGCAGCACTGCGAGTGTAGAGATGTCATATTCATACGGGCCTCATTTTTTTTGATGAAGAGTTGTGTTGACACAATTCACACCTACCTGTTTGTCTTGGAGCAACCAGGTCTGGTTTTGTATGCTCTGTATAAAGTTGTACCATCAACCAATTCTTAAAAATCAAAAAGTAGCTTTACTCCCTATGCCATCACCATTTCACACATAGTTTCTGCCTTCCACCCTATTCTAGTTTTTGAAGTCGCATTTCAGTGTACCAGATAATCCTAACATTTTTGTGATAATTTTTCTTGTTTTGCTCTCATCCTGTATCATCTTTTTCGTCTTATTGCTTGCTTAGATGTATCTGAGTATCTATGTTTCCCTTGCAACATGATATGAAGTGCACATTGTGGTGGATTTGTATGAGGAGGGTTGCAAGTTTGCCATCGATTCTCCTGTAGAGTGTTACATTGGAAATACAATGTAGCCTTCCTTTTCAGGTGTCGGCATGCTGATGCTGTCAGTTTACCTCTCAAGGTCCTCCAATGATTTTGGCGATTCTCGCTGCAATTAGCCAGTGATGCTGTTAAGTTGGAAGGGTTTGTCTGCCTTAGGAGCTGGGAGCCAAGAAATCAAGGCCATGGAGGCATGGATCCCTATGGGCAATCATTTACTCCCCCACCTCTTCCATTAATCAGGTTTGCAGCCTGAGATGTTTTCTTAATCATGCAGCATGTACTGTTAGCAGCGATGTAGGATATATGTGCCCATATGTAAATTCAATTCAGCCTTGTGTGTCCTTTTGTCCCCATTTATAGTGCTCTGGTTGCCTCAGCTGTTGTTGTAAGTTGGGCAGGAGCTATGTTTCTCCTACTAGGCACCTATCTAGGTTATTTTTCTTTTCTTTCTCTTGCTTCACTTGCCTGGTACTGGTAGGGGCATGCCCCACAGAATGACTATCCATCTATCTACCACCATCTATCTATGAGACAACAGAGGGAGAGAGAGGATGATGAGCTAGACTTTGAGCAATTGTTTGTTTTGCTCTAGCAAGTAGAGTAGTATTCGGTAGCATCAAATATTCAAATGTGGTAGGATAGTAATAGCACCGTACTAGATGCAGAATCTTGAATGCTCTGCTTCTCCTGTCCCTTACTCTCTCCAGCTCTCATGTTCATCTTTTCCCCAGCTACTGGGGTAGGGGTGGTGACAGATTATTACAATTTAGTAGTAATATTGAGGTTTAAGATCTGCATGAAATCTTTGTACCAGCTTCTAGGCTTGTAGACCTGTAGTACTACAAGCTCGAAGCAAATGCCAAAGAGGTACAGGTCAGGTCAAAGCAAGGGTTTGGGTTTTGTGCTTTGAGTGTGTACAAAGCGCAGATTGGTCTGTGCTGTACAAGTATTTGATCCTGCATAAACATCCTCTGTACTTGTGTATTGTATCATATTATTGCTCAATTATATTATGCTTCTATTGCTGAATGGGATGAATCATGGTGATATTGTCGTTGGTTTATGTGGTGGAGTTTCGATGTCTCACCGAGCTGGTTTCGTGTGCACGATGTTTTGGGAGCTGGAGTGGTCGACCACATCAAAACAAGTGGTAGCTAAATTTGGTTGAAGTTGCCAAACCTTGGTAAGGCAAACTTTGTAAAAGAACCACCTTTAAAGATGTTGGAGCATTGAGGATGTTCTTCGAGTGTTAGTTTAACACCATTTGGCCCACACATGCTGAAACATTTTTCCCCCGCTTGCTTATGAAATCTAATGTTACATGAGAAGGTTTGAATATATTTTGCACCAAATGTTGATCTTTCCGTCTGATTAATTTTTCCTCATTAGATTTTCGTACTCTTGTATATGCTGATTCTGAATATGTTTAGCTTTAGATAACAACCCTGTCTCCTGTATGACCACTTATTCGTTCAAAAAGAACGATTTCACTGTAAGTGTTGGGCTTCACTGCATAAGACCAACGATTTGTGTTGTTGTTTTGCCATTCATCTGCAAGTCAAAACAATTGGAGGACCTATTTGATTTGTAGGAATTTTTTCTCAGTTTCTTGCTGGAATTGAAATCTTTCATGTGAAAGCCCCATAAAATTGTTCCATATCAAAGAGTCGTTGGGTAAATCGTGAATAAGATTTCACCAAACAATAACATTTTTCTATATGACGTTAACCGGATTTACATGTTATTTAGGCATCCATTAGCTCGCAAATTTACCACCATTCGGATGAAAGTCTTTTCCATGTAACCTTCAGATGATAGGGGAAGTTTGGTTGGTATCCTCGCTTTACCAACAAAAAACATACGTTGACATATAGTAATTTTGTTGCGGACAAATCATTCATTACAACTGTGCGAGTTTCCGCACAAAGATGAGCACACACGAAATGTACCAACTGACTGAGAAAGTGTGGCAGTGTTCGCCTTCAAGACGCACGATCCATACCATGCTACCACAGTAGATCTCCAACTGATCTCTCCAGGTACAAACCTAAAACCCGTTAGAGCATCTCTAACCCATCCCCAAAACTTAACTCTCAAAAACTCACTCCCAAAACTTAACTCCCAAAAATTTCTAGGTATTGAGAGGGTGGCATCTAACCCATCCCCTAAATTTAACTCCCAATAAAATTTCTGAGGAAAGCGTGTATCAAAAATACGCCTTTGCTATTAGAAGGCAAAAACCTACAACCCATATATGCAAAAAAAGAAAAGAAAAAAACCTAGATCTAAAGGGGCAGGGGCACCTCGGGCCACCCAGCCCCGCACTCCCCCGCCGCCGCCCCTCCTCTCTCTCCCCGTTCTCCTCTTCCGCCGCCGCCGCCTCGGCGGGCTCGCCCTCGCCGCCGGCGACCGCCTCCGCCACCAGCGCCGGCCGTCGCCCCTGCCGGTCCTCTCCTTCCCCCCTCCCCCCACTCCCGTGCCACTGCCGGCCACCGGTGCCGCCGCGCCCTTCGCCTCCGCTGCCGGCCGACGCCCCGGTGGGCCGCCTCCCGCCTCTCGCTGCCGTTTCCCACGCTTGGATGCACCGCCTCTCGCTGCAGCTCCGCGGGCATCGGCGAGGGCGCGGGCGACGGTGGCCCGGTGCCTCAGGCGTGTGCGGCAGTGGCTCGGGAGGCGGGAGGCGGGAGGCGGGAGGCGGGAGGCGGGAGGCGGGAGGCTCGGGAGGCGGAGATAGGCGGCGGCGCGGCCGGGAATGGGCGGGGACGGGCGGCGCGGGTGGCGCGGCTCGCCGGAGCCAGCAGCGTGGCCGGAGGGCCGCCGGCGGCGGAGATAGGCGGCGGCGGGAGGTGGCGGTTGGGACAGGAAAGGTCCTCCCGCCAGAAAATTTTGTTTTGGGAGTGGGATTGGGAGGTCCCAACATATTGGGAGGGAGGGGCTGTGGATTGGGAGCTCCCAAAAATTTTTCGGGAGTTAAAGAGATATTGGGGATGGGTTAGATAGGGTTAACTCCCAAAAGTGGTAGTTTTTTGGGAGTTAAGAAGTTTTTGGGGATGGGTTAGAGATGCTCTTACCATTTCATGCTTCCCTAACATGCCAAAGAACAACCAAAGGCAACATCTCTGCAAAGGAAAACAAGCAAGGGTGACATTCAAGATATATCACCCAGAGAAACCAAAAAGGGCTGGATTTTATTTATGATGCAAAAGGGAAGGCAAAGAAGAAAGAAAGAAAGAAATAAGAAAGTGGAAAACCCGATTTTGCACCTTGGAGGGGCAGCAGGGCAGGGCAGGAGGCAGCCAGGCAGGTACAAGTAAGGGCAGACAGGCAGGCGATGAGGGAGTCGGCAGCCAAATAGATCCCTCCACACACATCTCCTTTGCTCTTCTCTTGCTTTGCTTCCCCCCACCGACTCCTCCTCCCACCTCCATTAATGGCCGCCACCAAGAACCCTCCAAACCCCACGTGACCTCCACCTCCGCACCGGCCTCCGTCGTCTCCCCCTGCGCGTTCTTGCGCCGAGGAAAGATCGTGTCTTTCGCTGTGCCGAGACTGCTGCGTACTCGATCGATGCTGAGCTCGTCGGCCACGGCGGCGGCGATGGGGATGGGAGGAGGGTACCAGCACCAGCAGCAGAGGGGTGCGGCGGTGTTCACCGCGGCGCAGTGGGCGGAGCTGGAGCAGCAGGCTCTGATTTACAAGTACCTCATGGCCGGGGTGCCCGTGCCGCCCGATCTCCTCCTCCCCATCCGCCCTCACTCCGCCGCCGCTACCTTCTCCTTCGCTAACCCCGCCACCTCGGCCTTTTACCACCATCATCACCCCTCCAGTAAGCTTGCTGCCCTCACCTTCCCCCCTTCTCCTCAGCTATAGTCTCTTGTCAAGAATCTCGCACAAATGGACGGATGCCATCCTGTTTCATGTTTTAAAAATGGTTTTTTATTGGGATTTTGTTTCCCCTCTCTAGGAGAGGGTATTTTTATGCTTAATGGGATGGATTAGCTATTGCTCTGATGATTTTATTGATGGATAAGCATAAATGTAGTTACAACTTGGATGGATCTTTGCTTATACACTTGTTCAAGCAAATCATTTGATTCTTTGCTCACGCTTCTGACCAAAGGAAAGCATCTTTATTGGGTTGGTGAAATGTTAATGTGGTTCTGATCTACCTCTTGATTGGAATGAATAGATGAATGGTGATGGTTGTATGGATTAAATGTGCCTTTCTATGGTGTTGCAGTGAGTTACTACGCGTACTATGGGAAGAAGCTTGACCCGGAGCCGTGGCGGTGCCGCCGCACGGACGGCAAGAAGTGGCGGTGCTCCAAGGAGGCGCACCCCGACTCAAAATACTGCGAGCGCCACATGCACCGTGGCCGCAATCGTTCAAGAAAGCCTGTGGAATCCAAGACTGCTTCCCCTGCGCATCAGTCGCAGCCCCAGTTGTCCGCCGTGACGACTACAACCCGCGACACCGAGCCTCTACCGTCCCTGGCAGTGGGGGCCAAAACCCATGGCCTCTCTCTCGGCGGGGCTGACTCGTCGCAGATTCATGTCGATGCCTCGTCATACGGCAGCAAGTATGGTTATATTCATCATCCACTTTTGACTCTCATTGTTACGGTTGGTTGAATGCTTATTTGAAATAGGCTTGTCAACCTTGACTGGTTCGGTTGCATATTATACTGGAATAGAGCTGCTCATGATATTGATTGGCATGCTCCCGTTGTGTTTGAGTTTGATTATGCTAATTGCTTACTTAGCAAAGTTACTCTCATGCTAGTGTGTTAAGTGTGCAAGGGCACATTTTTTTTGTAGGTTAGATCTAATCTCAAGGGCTAAACTCATCATTAGTAGTGCTATGGTCTTCCTTATTTCCTTTTACGCTCTATTGCAAGTATCAGCATCACCACAGCCAAGACTTCGTGTACATACACCTCATGTCTTATCCTTGATGCTGCAAATGTTTCTGTTCGCACAAAGACACAAGCATATATCTGTGTTATGCTTGTACCTGTAGCCCTTGTTATATTATTGTTTCTTTTTGTAGTGTTATTGTAAGAGGAACATTTCCTGGCCTCCTACGCCCTGACTGATTCCGCCTTTTGGGTGTCTTAATTAATATCTGAAGCAGTCTGGTTGCCAGTTACCTTGTTCTCTGGGCATTTTTTGTCCATGCCCTCTAAAAGTCTAATCCCATCTTTTTTTGTGAGAAATTTGCTTCTTGTTATTTTTATACATCATATCTTTTAGTTGAACTTCATGTTCACTTTCACAAATTGTTTTTCCCTCTGCACAAGCAATGAAGAAAAGTTAGATGTTCTTAAAGTTGAATTGCTCCTGTTTTAGAGTTTGGTAGCATTTTGCCTATGCAGCTAGCTAGATGAGTGAAAAGCCATCGCTCTTTTTACCATTTTGACTGTTTCTCTTTTTTCAAACTAGATACAACATTGTGAAAACAACAGTTCTGTAGCATTTTGCTTATGCGGCTAACCAGATGTTCTACTGTGTGAGTTGTAGTGGTCCATGTTAGCTACTGCACACTTGGAACCGTATTGTCACCACCCCATGTTTATTTCATTTCATGCCACACAA
The DNA here is from genome assembly GCA_019208055.1 of Stipa capillata. Classification (NCBI taxonomy): domain Eukaryota; kingdom Viridiplantae; phylum Streptophyta; class Magnoliopsida; order Poales; family Poaceae; genus Stipa; species Stipa capillata. The sequence continues at coordinate 107,769 of JAGXJF010000679.1, forward strand.
ATCTATATATAGTTGGACTTGGTTGTCTTAGCTTAGAAACAAGGCTTGGAAACAAGGATCTTAGCACTGGATGTGACCTATCTAGTTTTTGGTCGGCTTATAAATATTTGTTCAGCAAGTTACAATTTTATGTGTCCATGAATATGCAGATACTCTCTTGGAGCTAAAGCTGATGTGGGCGAACTGAGCTTCTTCTCTGGAGCATCAGGAAACACCAGGGGCTTCACCATTGATTGTCCAACAGATAGCTCATGGCACTCACTGCCCTCCAACGTACCCCCATACCAATTGTCAAAAACCAGAGATTCTGGCCTCTTATCAGGTGGCTTCTCCTATTCCCAGTTTGAGCCGTCACAGGAACTTGGGCAGGTCACCATCGCCTCACTGTCCCAAGAGCAGGAGCGCCACTCTTTCAGTGGCGGAGCGGGAGGCCTCATGGGAAATATTAAGCAGGAAAATCAGCCGCTGAGGCCTTTCTTTGACGAGTGGCCTGGGAGGCGGGATTCATGGTCGGAGATGGACGACGAGCGGTCCAATGGGACCTCCTTCTCGACAACTCAGCTCTCGATCTCCATCCCAATGCCCAGATGTGAGTCCCCAATCGGTCCACCGCTACCTTAAGCATGTACTTCGCCTGTCCAAACCAATCTTGTGGCACGCAGATTACTCATTGCATTTCCTTTGTTTGACGCAGGTGATTGACAAGTTTGCTGCCCAGTGCGGCGATGTATGATGTCTACCTGCGTCGTGCAGTTGTTACATGGAGATTTGGAGGTTCGGCACGTGTGGTCCTGGTTCTTTCTGCCATTGTATCTGTACTAAGAAAACTCAGCTTAAGATCCTTAAGATCCCTATCTGTTATTAGTGGAGGCATAGAACTCCTAGCTGTTTCCAAGATTGTACCATGCTTTGTACTCTTGAGACCTGTTGGAAGTTGCCTGTCAGACTGCTGTGTTGCGGTAGATGATGTTTGTTGCCTCTCAGGCCTGCTCGTTGACTAACTTCTGAAATCTGATTATATCCTCTATTACTTCTCCAAAATCTCATGCAATGCAACTGTTCGTGTTTGTCTAAAACTTTGCATCAAATGTTTCTGAGCGGTTTCTTGCTTCCATTCCAGAAAAGCATGTTCCTTTTAACTCGTTCAACTTCAAATGAACAGTACAGATCGGACGTGACATCGTGATCCATACTCTATTCTTTTTTCTCGCCAATGGGAGAATCTTTTTTCTCGTCAAAGGAAGAAAAAGACATGCACGTGAAACTGATCTCTCACGAATTCGAGAGGGGGACAAGGCGCTGAATTTGCTCGGAAGGCTTTTGGAGCTGAATCTGGGGAATGCGATTGGCGAAAAGAAGAGGAGGCATGGTTCACGGGCTCGGGCTCATTTGGCAGAGGCAGACGTCGTTTCGGTCCCAAAAGCCTACTAGTACTACTGGCTACTGCTTTATCAAGTCAAACATGACAAGTTGCGCAGAGGCAGGCAGTAATCACGCTGACCATAATGCCCAGAGGCTGCAGCGGTCTGCAAATCAATTCCACGTCGGTACTCGCAAGAAAACATCACATCATACAGGACAGTTTGCATCCCAGTAGAACATTTTTAATAGACACATACCAGTATACTAGTATATCACAGAACAAGCAAGAAACACCACCACATAATGACTGCATGCCGCAGGCAAATGTAAGAACCACTCAACAAGCGTCATTTGTCACAGTGCATAGCGACACAACTCTTTTGACTCGAAACACAATGTTCCAGAGGCGCCTCCGATGCTTGCATTTCCCTGACATCATCTCGGTGATGCGCAAACAGAGAAAGACGCCTTTATTTATAACAGTAACAGTAAGAGAGAGGAGAGGCAACATCACTATGAGAAAGAAGTTTGAAGGATTATTATCAGGAACAGTGTTGGGTGAATGGTAGCATTGACGCGTCGTCTTCAGCTAACGAGCTTCCTTTGAAGGAGTACCCTCTCGCCTGGCATCTCATATGAGCGCCGAAAGGGGTCATTCGGGGCATGCCACGCCCTCGATCCCACAGGCAAGGGCCGCTGCTTCACAGTGTTCGCCTTCAGGTCTGCAAACTTGTCAGAAGCCAACCCTGAAGACCGGTTGGAGCCCACAGTCAGCTGAGACAGCTTCTCGGCTATGTCAGGTGCGCGAGGGCTCTGGTCCTTGGCAAGGTAGTTTCCTACAGAAGGATCGAATGGAAGCGAGGTTCATTAGAGGCGCATTAGATCTAGGTGACAAGACAAGATCTTTTGAGTATACCACAACATTATGTTCGTAATAATACTCACCATTGCTCCTTACTGGTGGTGGTGGTGGTCTGGACCAAGGCTGATTCATAGCGTTTTCCTTTGTCAGTTTATGGTTGCTCTCCAGTTTCACCTGATGGTCCAACTCTAGTTTCCTTTGCACACCAGCTGCATTTAATGGCAAGGTAATTATGAACTCCGGGTACAATAGCGGCAAATCATTCATATGAATTGAGTAGACATGCAATCCTAATGGATTACCTGGTCTTGCTGGAGTATTAGTGCTCAAGTACGAGTAATTAACTGCTGGTCTCCCATTGGGTAAAGTCCCCATAGGATATCTCCTAGCATTCTTCTGATCCACAGCTCCTTTAGCCCCAACTACAGAATGCATTAATTGAATTGCTTCAACAACGATATTCTAATGAAAAAGGATGTGTTCACGAGAATATTGACAAACCTGATGGGGGCGTTGTTGCACATCCAGTTGATCTGAACCGAAGTGAAGGGGGGATATAGAAGCATGGCTGTAACATAAACAATTATGGTAAGGTCATGAAGCGAATCAATGCATCATCCAAAGTAGTATGGAAAGCTGTCAGAATATGACCTGAAAGAACGGATGCTGCAAAACCTCCACTGCCGTTGGCCTTCTTCGTGGGTCCCATGAGCAAAGCCACTGCAGCAGATAGTAAGTTGTAACTCATCACTTATTTCGAACACGATCATCTTACCACTACTTTAAGCAAAGATATAAAAAAAAAGCAACTCTCGATATTTACCGAAATAAGGTTCACTGCATCTTCACTTGCCGAGGGAACCACTTCCGAAAGATGTATGCTTTCAGACTGTTAAGAATATGATGCCACAGTTAACTATCAATAGCTCCTTATCTTAGAACTAGAGAGAGTAAAGCTACCAAAGATTCTACCTGAGGAAACTGAAAATGGATAGATGCTGCAAGCTGCAGTCCTTCAGCCCAGGTACGCTGATTTGGAGTGCCAAGAATGCTACAGATTCTGTAAATCTCATCTGTTTCACTGAGGGACAGAGAACAGAGTTATAAAAATGCCCTCTCTTAAGCAATAACTTGGAAGAACATACAACCACAGCAACCACAAGATGAAATTTTCACATTATGGGGAGCTAGCTAGACTAGGAAAATTTCTTAATTATTACAATGGACGATGATGGCTATTTACCCTATAACAGCATCCTTTTGATTAATATTGAGCTCTCAGTCATTATGAGGACTGAGTTTGGATCTTCAATTAATTTGGCACAGTTCAACCAAAAGAACAAGAGAATCAAATGAGATTCAGTGGAAAAAGACCATGAATACCTTGAGCCAGGGAAAAGAGGCCGCAGCGAAAAAAGCTCTGCGATAATGGCACCCATTGCCCACATATCTGGAAATGCAACAAGGAATAAGCACATCATAAAATGGTAGCAATTTGTTTTCTGCTAAAGGCGTAAATATTCTTTACTCACCAACTGCTGAGCTGTAAACAGAAGCTTGAAGCAGAACTTCAGGGGCACGATACCTATGTTAATGGTAAACATTAGTATCTTTGGTTTATTGTTGTGTATAATTAAGCAACTATAAGACTTAAACATAGCATACCAGCGAGTTGACACATATTCTGTGTATGGTGGTTCAGAAGAAATCTCACGAGCAAGCCCGAAATCGGCTACCTTAATGAGCTCCTTGGTAACTAGCAAATTTTCTGAAATAACAGAATGTCACAAGATCAATAAATGATGGTTGTTATTTGCTAATAGCAAAAATCATGGTCAGTCCACATTTTCAGGCAAGTTCAAGGAAAATAGAAGGCATAACATATAGTACAATCGTCATCAATACAAAATTGATTGTATCAACCCACAGTGTCTAGGTCCTAACACTATACCACATAAACATAGCTCAACTACTACACAACAAACATCATAAGCAAATTCCAGAGTCCAGGCATTAACAAGCATGCTGGGTATGGAAGATCACAGCCATACCAGGCTTAAGGTCACGGTGAAAATATCCACGTTGATGCATGTGACTAAGAGCTTGAAATACTTGAAAGCACCAGTTCCGGATTTCAGTCTCCGAAAAGGGCTTCCCCCTGTTTTTCATCAGCTGGTAGAGATTGCATTCCTAACAACACCAAATAGAGCACATAAAACATAGTCAACTTGCAGGTTAAAAGAACCAAAACAAAAACACCAGAATAAGGGCTATTAATAGTCTATACCATGTATTCAAAAACAAAAAATAGCATGTCATTCTCTCTTATGACTTCCTTGAGCTTCACAATGTTTGGATGGTTCATCCTTCGCAAAGACTGTTGAAACAAATAATTAAATCAAAATAAAGTAATGGAAGACATGATAGAATTTGGTTATATGTTACATAACAATAAAATACCTTAACTTCACGGAGATTGATGCACTCCTCCCAAGAATAATATTTTTTCTTCATTTTCTTGATCGCAACCTGCGAAGTACAGGTATGTGGTGTGTCAACAAGGTGAAAAAGGTCCAGGTAAGGCAGCGGCAATATGAAATTATTATTTACTTCCAGAAGATATATCACAATGCCATAACGTATTTGAATTGAAAAGGAGGTGGCTCCAATTTAATTTAGATAGGGAAACATCATACAGATAAAGTAGCAACCTAGGTCACTAGCCTCCAGCATAACAACATAAACAAGCAGCTAAACTGGGTAGCTACTGAAAAAAGTTAGGCATAACAAGCAAATACTGGTGCAAGCAGAGTGGCATACCACTTCACCACTTTCTTTATTGATTGCACGCCAAACACTCCCAAATGTACCGTCACCAACTTCCATAATAATCTTATACCTGGATCACAATATATAAACAACGTTAGCAGGCATACAGAGTTCCAAGCTCATTATTGTTTGGCAAAGCGGGGAAAGAGTTAATTTACCTCTCCATTTTATTGCTAGCTGGAGTGCAAAGCTGGCCTTATTTTAGAACAGTCTTATAATCACAAACAAGACTCATACGCGTATTGCTGCAGTGTCTTTGGAGGGTAGATCACCAAAGTCACTAGAGGCTTTTTTCACAGCTCTGTAACCAATACCCATACTCTGTAACAAAAAAAAACTTGAACACCTTTGCTCTGAAAGTACAAGGAAATGGATTAGAACATTGGAAGAGATGAAAACATTACAAAGCGGCCAGTGACTAGTAATGTTTACATTTCTGATTTTGGTTCCTGACTGAATCATATATTAATCCCGCTTCAATTATAAATTTCAAGCATACCTAAGGTTACGCCATCAGAAATGAAGCCTGATGAAGAACAGCTCACACGGTACACACCAAAGATCAAGCTGGTCAAACTGAAAATTCGCAGTGATTGGAGAGAAGAGAACTAACAGAAGCAAAGAAAACCAGAACCTGCTGAGAGCAACAGATGCATGAGATGGTTACAATAGAAACAGGCACGCCATGAAAATATCAGGCTACTAGCTTCTCAAATAAGAGCATACCTAGAGCTTATAACTGACAACAAAGATCTACAGGTTAGATCCAAGTGTCCAACGACGTTCCGATAGTAACTTTCGCTGGCTGATCAGTGAAACGACAAAATTACCAAAATGCTGACAGAGGAAGAGACGCACCATGCTCGAATAAATGTGCTACAGCTGCACTGCAATCACTAGTCGACTCTAATGTCCAACAGCATGTGACCAGGCAAGGTAGTCACTGAACGAGGCGTGATCTTCAGGTGCAATTGACAAAGGAGATGACAAGGAAGTCTCCGTAAAGACAAAATCTCCAGCCAAGAACTTCCTCGAGCAGCGAGATGTGGGATACAGGGAAACTTGCATAGAGGGTGTGCTCCATATCCTTTCTGAGAATGCTAGAAACCCAGCGGGAAACGGTGCTGAAACCTGCACAGGTGTACAAAGTGATAGCTAAGTAACGAACATAAAGCTGATAATGTGTGACGATGAAGTAACACAACACGACATAGCCAAACTTAGCAGCCGACACTACGCGAGCCTAGGAGAATCAAAACACACATAGTGTTAGAGAAGCATTCATCCCAGAGAGATGCTTCCATAACAAACAAGGTTTATCCACATCCATGATGTTATGATCAATTGCCTAGGTTTGCTTTAACTGATCCTTCCCCTATTTCTCGTGATTAATTTCGCTAAGAGCATAGATGCTGGCACAGATTAAAACATGGTAACGATGCAACAGGGTATAGAAAACTTTAAGAGCTAGACGAAACTATACTGCCAAATAGAACACATGACCGCAAGTCCCACCCCACCCCAAATTAGACATGAAACGCTCGCAATTCCGCGGTAAATCGATAGAACAGATGCGACAGAACCCTAACCCCAGCTGCACCACTAGAACACCGCCGAATCCCCACGTAATAATTCACCAATCAAGCACGGCACCATCCACCAGCCCCCAATTCCCCCATCAACCACGCTCTGGAATCAAATCAAAACAATCCAAACCAGCGAATCCCGCGTCGATCCGCCCGACCAAACAACCCCAGACCCAACCCAACCCAACCCAGCTTCCTCCTCCTCCTCCTCCTCGGATCTCAGACCACGCCACGCTCGATGGAACACCAACCGCACGAATCCCACCAAACAAACTCAAATTCCAACCAAACCAATCAATCGGCGCAGGAACCGCGTCGATCCGACCTGGAATTGGGGGGAGAAAAGTGCGTCACGGAACGGCACCGACCTGGGAGCCTCTCGGCATAACCGCGCGCCACCGCCGCCGAGGGATCCGGGAGACGCGGCCGCCTCTGTCGACGCGGAAGGCTCCAGAGCTGATGAGGTGGGGGGTGAAGGGGGGGGGGTTGGTCAACACACCGCAGCAGGGCGGCGAGGAGGTGGGGAACGGGAGGATGGGTTGGGGGTGAAGGTGGGTTGCTGTGCTCGGAGATTTTTTGGGGCTCCTCCTCGTATTTATCGGCCCACGTATCCCTCGCTCCAACGTGGTGGCGCCTCTTTTGCGACCCGGTCCCTCTATAACTCCGTAATCTCCCCGCGCTTTCCACCACACCGCTGTCTTTCACGCGCCCGCGATTTTTTTTTCTTTCTTACGGCTCAAGTATTTATCAGAAGGATTTACTTAATCTCTCCACACCGCATCTGTAAAGGCGACTTCCTAGGTTGTGTCTTGTAGTACGGTGGATTACGATAATTTTATAAACTGCTTTAACTATTTTATTGTTTGGTTAGCTGTTTTCAATGTAATTTTGAGAAAATAAAATAGATTAAGACAGTGTTTTGACTCGCAGATAAACATAAGAGATTATACAGGTGGCGTTTTTCATTTTATTATAGTTTAGGGGGTAGTTACAGTTTTTTGGTGGCTACTTTAGCACAACGGTTTTTGAAATAAATTCACAGTCGAGCAACCATAAACTAAAACTTACTAAAATGAGGTTAGGAACAAAAAGTCAAAGATAAAATATATTGATGTTTAAACTTGTAAGGGAAGAAATACGCATGGTCTAATCGCGAGTCACTGTCCTTCCACAGTTCCGTTCCACATTGGCGCCAGGTCCATGTCCAGCTTGTTTGATTAAGATCTCGGAAGAAAAAAAAGCATGTTTAATTGAGACACCCGATTAGTCGATTAGGGGTAGGATTATTACTTTGAGCATAAGAGACGGCAGCGGTTACCCACTTGTGTACCCAGAATGTCCTTACACAAAACCATTCATTACGGTACCGGCGACATTTTGCTTCAAGCGAGAAACTGCACCGTTGAATGCTTGCGTTGATTGTTCTTCCGTCCATGCTTGATTAGTGTATATTTTGAAGGACTTGCTGCTTAATTAACTCCGCTTTCTTATGGCGAAAACCTCTCTTGTTTAGATGGTGACATGGTGTTTCAAATAATTGAAGTGTCATGAAAAAAATTAGTGTTATCTTTACAGGTCAATTAGGTATTAATCGCAATAAAGAGTTGGATTATGCAAAGGCGATGGGGTCCCACCGCATCAATAATGGTGCTAGCTGCAAGTTTGGATGGTTTGTTTGGGTGGCATGACATGATTAGCTTATACCACTTTACTGTCACGGCCGTGTCATTCTTGTGCATTTCTTTTTCGCTTCTAATATTTCAACTCTTTTATCTTTTTTCTTTATGGGGGAAATGCGTGTTTAAATGTCAAGCGTCAAGCTGTCGCGCAAATGAGTTGTAAATAACACAGTACCTGTTTGACAAACCAAATTCAAATTAGATGGTATCTGTTATGCAATACTTGTATTCTCTGATTTTAGCTCGTATGCTTGGGACCTTAAATATACATCCGACCAACCTCACACAAATAAGTCAGTTAACCAAGCACAAAATACATAAGAGCAGTGCTAGAAATCGTTATACTATATAGTGAGGTAGAAGAGGTGCATGATGCCGAAAAAAATGACGTCAGAGGAGAGTGAAGGAAAAATACAGAAAGATATAAAGAAAGGGCTATGATTATGAAGAGAGGCAAGTAGAAGCCGAAAGCCGCCGAAGCGGTGGATGCTATAGGCCCTGTTTGTTTAGGCTTTTTTTGGCTTTTGGACTTTGGCTTCGAAGCCAGAAAAGCACCTATTTACCTGCTTTTAGCTTTTGGTTTCGAAAAGCCTGAAACAACTTTCAAAACCAAAAACTAAAAGCAGATAAATATGTGCTTTTCTAGCTTTGAAGCCAAAATCCAAAAAGCCAAAAGCCTGCCAAACAAACAGGCCCATAAAGTGGGGATGCACGTGGTAGTTGCTTCTAATAAGGTCTTATTATTGGACCTAATAAGGTCTTATTGTTTAAAATACATTGTTATTGATAAAATCTCCCTCTTCTAAGAAAACAATACAAAATTTCTCCGAGCAGATGGCCTTAACAAACTGTGTCCTTAGTAATTTATTTCTTTTCCTGAGAGGACCTTAATAAGTGTATCCTAAGTTTATTTATTGAGCCCGAAGAGAACATTACAGTAATAAGTTTATTATTAATTTTTGTTAGAGGAAGCTTGTATAGTAGCATATCACAGTCCACTGCAGATGGAAAATGGGCCTAAGGCCCGGCCCAAACAGAGCATCCAAGCGGAGGCCCAACACCGACCAGGGCGGGGCCCACCCGGAAGTGCGCGTCGTCGTGTCGCGCGTGCCGGCTTCGCTTCCCCCTCCCCCTCCCCAGCATCGTGCTGTGCCGTCCACACGACTCTTCCTCTCTCCTCTCCCACCACGCCATCCCAACAGCGGCAGCGGCAGCGGCACCGGCAGCGGCACCGGCAGCTCCCCCACCTACTCGGCGAGGCAAGCACCCCTCTCCTCCTCCTCCTCCTTCCCCTTTGCGATCTCACCTCCTACCTAGCTCTCCTCGCTGCTCGTCTCACCCTGTACCTCGCGTCGGCGCCGGATCGCCGGTTTCCTCCCGCGAATTTCCCCCAATATTTTTTTTTGCTCGGTGCGTGAGGATCCAGGCGGATCCCGTTGGGTGGGAGATGTCGTATGAAGGGCGCAGGGGTCCCGATGCGGGGGCGATCGGCTCGGTTTTGCCCTGGCTGGGGCATGGCCAGATCTGGGTTCTGATGCCCTCGGACCGAATTCGGTTCGTGAGATCTAGGGAATTTGATCTAGGAATCCGCTTCCCCTCCCAGTGGGTTGGAGACTTTGGATTGGGTGGGGGTGTACAGAAAGGCTTGTGGGATAGGTCTAAATCTAGACGCCGTGTTACGTGTTTCTGTGGTCGCGCAATCGGCAATCAACAGGGCTTACTGAAATGCTCTCCCCCCTTATATCTGGCTAAAGAAAACACGCTGATGGGCGAGTGCGGGCGATGACCTGTCATGTTCGGTTTGTGATTCTAGCTCACGATTACGGTGAATATCCGTAGTGGCGGCGGAACAATGGGCAATTGGGGACACAAGAGTTTTCTTGCTGTAAAGATGTCAGGAACTAAAGATACACGTGTGTAGCTCAATCCGACAATCACATAGTAAACTGACAAAGGCTTACAAATCACACAGGAGGCGAGGAAGAGAGGATTCAGGGAGGACAGGCGAACAAGGCAAATAATGTCTTGGCGTATGATCTTATAGCACGATTAGTAGGATGTTGTATAGCAGAATCAACAGGGAAAACGTATCTGCGTATGATCTTATATCCAAGTCTCATGCAGGAGCAAGTAGCTAGTAAGACGCCAAATCCATGCACAGTAAGAAAGTACCTAAAGCACACGTCAAATATCAGTCTTATATGATAACTCCTAATCTTGTCCGTCACAGAACCGTTACTAATGAGATCATTATCTTATTACCTCGGCAACCAAGTGGCAACCTGTATTCACTTCGCTAGCAACTCCATCTCCTTGACCTGACAAGAAGTTCCCATTTTAATTGAAGTAGATCTTTTGCTGCTGCTACCGGCTGCCCTCATCGATAGATGATTGCATCATATAACAAGAGAACATTGCTTCGCTATTTTTTTATCTCGTCTGTTCACTACGATGCGCTTATCTACCTTTTTTTAAACAGCTTTGATCTGTTTGATGCATAAAAGCTTATGCATTGTCTCCGCATCCTTTTCTATAAACTCTAGTTATGTGGATTAGTGCTATCTCGAGTAGAGCAACATTGAGTGATCCACCATTCTAGTATACCTCTTAACAAGCGTGTTCTGCTACATTGCTTTCTTTGTAACGCCAGCACCCAGCAAGAGTGAAAGTAGGCATACCTGATTTTATCATTATTTTGCTCTCTTTATATGTGAATTTCACTTGCGTATGCGCTGTATCGTTGGGAAGTTGCCTGAGTTTTTTCAATTATCATGATGATAATATATCTCCTTGTACTTATAGTGAGCTATATTTAGTTTTGATAATGTGTTTTAGTTTTCCTGATCCTCAGTTATGCTTCTATGGAACTACCTTGAGTACAGATGATGTGTACTATTAGTTTTCCTGAACCTTATCCTGGATGAAGCACATTTCTTCTCTATTGCTAATGTTCATTTCACATGGCTTCTCTCAGGATGGAAATGCTCTTCAGCAGCTTCCTCAGTGATTCAGCATCTTCAGATAACCTTTTTGGTCACCCGGAGATCGAAAGATGCCCATTCCTGAGAAACATAAATGGGGCTACAACCTTTTCATTTTCTTCTGCTTTGCCAGTAGCTGTAAGATCTCCTTCTTATGGCCTTCGGTGACTACAGTGATCAAGGTAGTGCATTTGTTCATTGACAATCTGTGCTATTTTGCAGGCCCAAGGAGGCAAGGGTCCAATTTTTGAGGATGGACCAGGCTTTGAATCAGCATTCAAGCTTTTCCATGGACATGATGGGATAGTTCCCCTTTCAGGGAGATCATATGTGCCTGATGAGAACCGCAATGAGAGCATTGATGTCAAGCCCGCACCTGCTCTGCCATTTAATCCATTGGCTGCTAGAGCCGCCACAATAAGTCTATCAGCATTTGGACCATTCGGTTTTAACTTCTTTAATGGCAAGGGAAAAAAGCAGAACAAGAAGCCCAACAATCTAGACCAGTCACACAAGAAGCCCAACAACCCAGATCAGAATTCCATGAAAGTATGCCCCATCCCTTTTCCATTCTCTCTCTTAATTTGCATATGCTGCCATGTTTGTAAACTTGCTGACAGATATCTTGCAACCTAACAATAATGCAAGACTCAACATAATAATGTTTACTCATTTTGTCTTCCATCCAAACTATGTTTCGGTGCTAACTGCGATATGCTGTTATTTCCTTCCAAGTTTGAAGTTTGTCATTTTTTTTAACAACTGTACCTGTTTTTCTTTTCTTTGAAGCAAGTGATTGTGATTCCTTTTCCATGTTTAGCTTCTTTCATGTATTCAAGTGCTAGTGTTGATCAGAGGGGCATAGCTGCATAACCAAGAATTTCATCTATCCGAAAAGTTTTCTCATGTTCCCCTGTGTATTCTTTTCAGCAGAAAGGAGGCAACCCACCGTCGCACGAGGCATTTAGCGATGAATGGCTAGAAAATGGGCAGTGCCCTCTTGCCCGGTCTTACCGGGCAATGAGTGGTGTTCTGCCTCTTGTTGCCAAGGCTTTACAGCCACCGGCTGGGATGAAGCTGAAGTGCCCACCTGCTATTGTTGCTGCGCGGGCTGCCCTTGCACGTACAGCTCTTGTGAAGTCTCTCCGTCCGCAGCCCCTGCCCTCAAAGATGGTAGCCATCGCGTTGCTTGGAATGGCAGCAAACATCCCTCTAGGGGTGTGGCGTGAGCACACCAAGAAATTCTCCCCTCAATGGTTTGCAGCTGTCCATGCCGCTGTTCCATTCATTGCAATGCTGAGGAAGTCTGTTGTCATGCCCAGACAGCGATGGCATTCACCATAGCGGCCCTCCATTGTTGGGCAGACTATCGGGTCGAGGGCCGAGCGCATCCGCCTGAAGGCTCTGGCTGCAAAGAGCACCCCCAATCTGGCCAACACAAACGCTGCTATGTATCCAAACAAGAGCGGCAATTGCAGCGACACCGAGGGCAAGGTGTGGGATCCTCTCGCCCTGAAGATGTCTGGTTCAGCTTCTGCCGGTGCTGGTGCACCAACCCCTAGCATGTGCTTCTGACTGCGCAGCGCAGCTATCTGAGATTTGCGACTGCGGATCTACAGATAGACGACATTAAAACTATTTATCATATATGTAATTGCCCTTGCCTGTCCCCGAAAAAAGAGCTGCTTGTGACTTTGTGGGGCAAGACAAAGTAGAATAAGGTGCTATAATACCGTGTTGTGTTGTTATGGGTTGTCAGTTCATGCATCTGTAATTTGATGCTGCTGTATTTCTATCGAAACAATTCTATTGTGTTTGAAACTTTGGAAGTACGATTTTCACATTTCGGGAGTGTCTGGAACACATGTATTTTCTTAAAAGAACTCTAGTAATTTCCCAGGAAACAATTCGATTCACGAATGAGAAAATTTTGTCTGTTCTAGACGAGAACAAACACTAGCCTGCATCTGGAGAGTGGGACCCAGCTACAGAGATAGGGAGAAGTGAGAACGGCCTTCCAAGTGGGGCCCAGCTGCATAGAGAGAGAGAGAACAAACAGCCTCCCATCCCATTAACCAGCGGGGCTCCCGCCATTTCCATTCACACATCGCGGCACCTTTCCCGCGCGCAATCTCATCTTCGCACAAATTTTTTACCGCCATTTTCTTGGCGCCAAACACCCTCTCGCCATTCCCGCCACGCGCGCCTCCCCCTATAAACTCTCCCCCAATTTCCTCTCTCTCCTCCATCCCCTCCGCCGCAATCCACATCCATCCGCTTCTACAAAGAGTGAGAGAGATATTTCGTCGGATCAAGAGATCAAGGAAGAAGAGAGTTTTGCTCGGATCAGCATGGTGGTGGCGCTGGGTCCCGGCCGGTTCTACGGCAGCGGCCTGCCGCGGCCGCGCGTCTTCCCCGGGGACCGCGTCGACCCTCCGGCCCCCGTCACCGACCCGCTCCTCGCGTGGGCGCGGGAGGCGCACTGGTCCATGGGCGGGCTCAGCTCCAAGCGCCTCCGCCTTCAAGGCCGCATCGAGGGCAACCTCGGCAAGCTCCGCCGCACCGCGCGCCGCGACGCCAGGGTGGCGGCCCAAGGCCAAGGCCAAGTCCCGCGCCGCCGGACAAAAGCCCGCCTCGCTCGACGCGCTCGGCTCCGACGACGACGCTGACGGCAGCGAGTCGGAGGAGGACGTCGAGGCCCAGGAGCGGGTCTTGAGGCGGGAGGTCGTCGACGAGGACTCGGAGTCCGGCGAGTCGGAGGGGGACGAGGACGAGGAGGTGGCGCTCGTGACCATCGCCGCCTCAGCCAAGAAGAAGCGCGTGAGGAAGCTCGCCGACGAGTTCGACCGCATCGCGGCGTCGCAACAGGAGGAGGGTGCCAAGAAGATGCAGAAGCCCGCCGCGGCGACGCCGGCGAGGGCGTCGCCGAAGAGGAAGGCTGCCGCGGCGGCTTCTGCGCCAGCGGCTGCTGCATCGGCGAAGACCTCGCCGAGGAGGAAGGCTGCCGCGGCGGCGGCTTCCATACCAGTGGTTGCGGCAAGGAGAACCTCGCCGAGGATGAAGCACTGACGCATAGGTGCCCGTTCCATGTGCAATTCCAGTTCTTGATGTGTTAGATCGGTAGCTCGCCATTGAGGTGTGATCTTGGAGATGCAATATGCCATGTGTTCATTGAAATGTTGGAATGAAATGTGATGTAATGCTTCTGTCTCTAAATCAAATCCCTAAAGGAAATCTCTGATCAACCCTGAAACTATGGTTTCAGTCCTTATTTCTGAACATCTTGCATTAGTTGCTTACGTGTGCTGCTGTTTCTCACTTTTTATGTGATCAGTTCAAGCTACCATATGAATTGCAAAATGGAATTAAAGTGCAATTCTCAAATAAACTGTAATTTGTTAACTTGGAATAGGAACATGAAAAGAATGGTACATTCAGGTCAGCAACTTTAATTCTGCTGCCTCTCTGGATTGGATGTGCATCTGTATCTAGTAAGTAGGGACTCATTCCAAGTCCACTGCTATTAGAAGCTGTAAGGACTAGGTGATCATATGGCGGAATAGGAGGCCATTCGTTCGATCTCCTCTAGCAGCCGATCCTTCTCGTCCGTCAGGTCCTCGTTTTGCTTCTGAAGGTCTTCGATCTGCTTGGTCTGCTCTGAATCCTTTCTGCAATTACATTGGATTATTGGGTAATCTGAAGTAGAGATGTGGCTAGTGAAATCATAATAAGCATGCCTCAGAAACATGAGATGTCCCTCGAGTACTCACCGATTCATGAATGACAAGTTAAGCTTTAGCGACCGGACCTCCTTCTCTAGATTTTCACAGCGCTTAAGTACCGCTTGCATGTCGGATGGTATTACTGGTGTGGAACTTCTTTCCTTTGCTTCTGCCATTCTGAAGCATAAAAAAGTTAGTAACATAATCCAACATCACTTGCTGTATGCGAGGGAGCACTCATTTGTTCAAGGGCCATTCAAAAGCTCTGGAGTTAGAGAGGGAATGAATGGTCAATCAAGGTAACAGAGCAGGATTTATGAACAGGCCTAATAGTATCATTTGGGTAGGGCCATATCCCTTAAATCTGTGCTTGCATACTAAACATAAAACAACCTAGAAACCGCACAAGAACCAAATTGCATATACATACTTGCGTGTGCGCTCAACCCTGCGTTTCTTCGTAGGATCTCCTTTGTCAACTGCAGAAGCCAGCTAGTTAGGGCTTTCGGTGTTTATATATCAAAGAAAATATTATGCAATTTAGAGTATATAATCTTTCAACCAGCTTCATGTTTCATCCAATCTATAAGCATGCGTCTAGCAAGTAATTTTCTGCAGTCATACGCCGAACATTTTGGTTCCTAAAAGGACAGTTGTTTGCGGATTTACCTCCTTGTTCTGATGAGACGGATCCATTCGAGTCAGAGTCACTTTCTGTCAATAAGTAAA
This sequence comes from Stipa capillata, assembly GCA_019208055.1. Lineage (NCBI taxonomy): Eukaryota > Viridiplantae > Streptophyta > Magnoliopsida > Poales > Poaceae > Stipa > Stipa capillata. The sequence goes on from JAGXJF010000679.1 coordinate 123,519, forward strand.
ACGAACAGATTAACATATGTTATCAGAGGAAACATTTAGCGTTCCAGAAATATGAATCATTTGGTACCTTCCTGTCGTCCTTCAAATTATCTTTTAGTACCCTCTCTCTGTATTCTGTGCATTGTTGACAAATACACAGAGTGTTATTCACCCATGGCATGACGATGATGACAATTTCAGAGTAAAGCTCAAGAAATATGTGACATCGATTGCACCGACTAACAGGACGTCACGTAAATGACTTAAGTAGAGATTTTTTTTAGCTTGGGGCTAAGTGTATTAATAGATGTACCTTTTCCTTTTGATCTGCAGTCAGCTGTCCCATTTGCAGCATTTCTTCTAGTGCTCTCACACACAGACAGTGCTTGCCCCATGGGACGTAGCTCATCACATACTTCAAACCCAGCAGATTGAGCCGTCATAGCATTAGATGATCCACTCTGTGAAGGTTCTCGAGACGCCGTACTGATCCAAATCTGGTTTGCAGGAGCAACAAAGCTCCCGGCGTTTGGTTCCGTGGGCCTCTCGACTTCAGGAAGCATCACAGAGTCCTGAACATGGGCAGATGCCACCAGGGGGAAGATATCTGTTCCTCCAAGAATGTTCTGTTGAAATCGCTGATTGTCGTAGAATCCAAAAGAATTGCCATGTGAGATGTCCCTGTTGGCAGGGCTGTCGAGCTTCTTGCGCTCGAGCGTATCCTTGAGCATGCTCACCACTGAGGTAACGGTATCTTGTGCTACCATCTGCGGATTATCCAAAGGGGATGTAGATGAACATGAAGGAGATAAAAATGTTGGAGTCTGACTGGGTGTATTGCCTATTGGGGTACTGTTTGCTGTGTTTGTGTTTGTAAAATCTAATCTCAATTGGTTAGTTGCTTTAGCTGTTCCTGTGGTTATTGGTGACACATTACTTTGCATTGCAGCATACCGCTTCCTGCAAAAGATGACCAAATTTCAGAGATAATTCAACCAAGAACTACAAATTGAGTCGGGGAGGGAATAATAAACATGAAAATTGGAAATTAAATTCATGCCTCAGTTCTGAAGATCGGCTTCTAGTCATTGGTTGAGTGCAGTGAAACCAGGCCTGCATATGAACAGACACCGTCTTTTACTGATTAGAATTTTTATCCATCTGGGTGTAATTAACTAGTAACTGGATAACGAAATGGCTAACCTTTGCCAAAAGTAGATCACTGGCTTGCATTCCCTTCTCTGCTGCATTCCTGGTTTATGATAAACAAACAAATTAGTATTGCTTTAGATTGCATAAATCCCTTACCATAAGATGATGCTGGTTCATAAGTTTACAGTACTTGAGTGATTGCTGGTTATGGTTGGTTGCGTATTCAGGAGGAACTGCAGAATTCTCCGGAATCAAGTTGTCAGTCAGAAAATTTTGTTGAGCATGTCATGTTGTTGAGTAGGAAGGCCAGCCGCTTCTGATGACAACCTGCATAGATTAAACTTGCGTGATGTGGCACTATTACTGGGTTCTCACATGCAGTGTTAGCTCATAGTGCAACGTTCAGCATCATTTACGTGCTAGGTAGAAGAAATATCCTATGCCAAAACAAGCTTTTGTGAACATGCATAATTACAATAAAAAATGGCTACTGTATGATCTCCAACCTTTTTTGGGGTTAGTATGATCTTCCTAGGTGCTTAGAGTAACGCGTATAAGATTTGGATTACTGTGGTGAGGTTATGTACTGTTATCTATTCAGTTACTTTTGCAAAACTTACATATTCAAGTTGCTGAAATTGATCTTATGGTTTTCACTTTATGTAACACAGTTTTTATGCATCAATATGCACATAGATATTATTCAATACAATTAATTCTGCACACTTCACCAGCAAATTACCTAGATGGTTGTCGAGGCCGATTATTCAGGTGACTAAATCCTGGAATCTGTAAACAAGCAACCAAGAAATTTAGGTTATATTTTAAGTAAAATTCAACTTGCCAAAGTAAGTAGTACACCGGTATTCATATAATTCACATAGATATCTTGACAAGTCACACTAAACATTTTCAGGAACAACAACTGTTATGAAATTTCTGAAACATAAAATGTGTGATCTTCAGAAGTGTAAGAAGTTTTCTTCTGAACATGATATCTTTTGTCTTCTTCATGCACCGAGAGGGAAAGAAAACAACAGGGAACTTTCAGAATACTTACCTCTCCATTCATAAGCCAGCTGTTGAACAACTCCTCGCTGTCTTCTCTGAAACTCTGAGACATGTTTCTGAACCCCATCATCTCCATGCTTGGCGCTGCTGACACTCCGATTGAGTTCTCCATCACCGCTTTCAGGAAGATCTCCTCACTGGTGTTCCTGAACAGGTCAGACAGACCCCTGCCTTCCATCTCCATGGACACCTCCTCAACTCACCTCACCTCTCCTGATGAAACACTTAACCTGATTGACTGGAATAGTTCCTAAAAGCTGTCTTTAGTACTTCTGCACTAGTAGGTCACTAGGTTTTGAATTCAAGCAACCATAGCGAAACAAATGTGATAATATAAAATAAAATCCCACCTAAAACACCCATTAAACTAAGAAATGGTACGTGGCAGAAGAACTCAAGCACAGAAGACATAAATATTAATTGAATATTACACTAGTTGGGGCTAATTAACTGATTGGAGGTATCTTTCCTTCAGGGGAGGTTATATTCCATTCTTCTCATTTTTGTCTCATCGGTGGATCAATTGGCCACTGATGAATTTGGCTGCTTTCGTGTCAAAGAACAGATGTGCCTTAAAAGGCTTATACCAGTCAGGTATGAACAGAAGAACTGCACATTGCTTGAAGTTACTGCTTTTATCGTCATGGTCTGCAAAATTGCAACACAAAGATCAGACGAATCTTCCGCAGCTTGTCCTGGAATTATTTTGCTCTTCCACAGCTGCTCCCAGGAATTCTTTTGCTAAGTGCCATTTTATCTCTCCAAGATACCAAATGTTTCAATGGTTAATGTCAATCTGTTTATGCTATGGGGGTGAAAAAATTCCCAATGATTTAACGGTAACTAGCTGCAGGGGGTGACAGCATCACTGATGCATGTTGACATAATATAATGCAGTATTTTCAAGAAGTGGATGGCCAGTCTAGGAGCTCATCACAGGCTTGCAAGGCATTTCAGCGACAAACTTTCATTTTAATCATTTGTTATAATTGGTACGGTAAAACGACCCTTGCCTTGTTTAATCATCGATGATGCGTCGACGGCAAAGGCCTTCTTTTGGACATTTCTGCTGACACTGGCAATGATTCACGGTTTCATATTCCGTTTCTAACTAAGTCAAAGAGCTATAAAATCAAATCTTTACATGCTCCTCTTCCTGATGAGGCCATGCACCATTTTTTGTACTGATCAGGTAGCAGAAAAACCCTGCAGATCGTCTGTTTCTCAAATCCATTGTAGGAGTATAACTGGTGCAGCACAAGAAGGTAATATGATTACACTGATATTGACCTTAACCTTCTTATTCCCATTCCACTCAGAGCTCGGCAAGTCGTGTTCTTCTCTATTTATTTATTTTTGGTTCCACAAAAAATGAAGATAACAAAGACGACTTGGTGAGCTCTGACTAAGACATGAAATCAAAGATCTCTCATGATGGTCAGGTGGCCTATCAGCATCAGCTGCGGTGGTACGGCCATCACCTATGTATATTATAGCTGTTGTCCATTGCTGTGAGCCTGTGAGCCGTTGCGGCCATCGCCGGCGACTCTGCCGGCGCATGGACGCGCAGCCGCCGACCTGCGATGGTTTTGTTTTCCTAATCTTCCAACGAAAATTTCTCATGGTTGAATAAATCTTATTTTCTAGAGAACGCGCAAAAACTTTGCGCATCTTGATGATCAAGAGGGTTGAAGAAATCTTCTAAGCAGGCGATGCAAGAACAGGTAGCGGGTCAGCGTGCGCCTGCATAATTCCGAACAAGTTTCCTTATAAGAAAAAAGTGATGTAGAATTAGCATTAATAGATCTGGTAAAAGCCCCTGAACAAAAAATTGGTTTGGTGAAAGTCTTGAGTGAGAGATTACAATGTTCTCCAGCTCGTAGCCTGCGTTCTTCTTCAAACTACGTTTCTGGACTCAATAAGGCGCAGAATTGTGCCCATTCGGGAGTGGACTCCGGGCTTTTTCTTTGGCCCACGTAAATGTTATTTTTCTCGGATACGTGCATACGGAAAGGCGAAATTGTAAAAATGGGCCTTCAGGCCCATCTCATAAGCCCAAAGCCCGCCATTTGTTTGAGCCCACAACCCATTCCCCCCCGTCCATGGCCGCTTATCCCCTCCTCCCCCACACTCATCTTGCTGCCCACAAGCTCGCGTCCATGGCGTCCTTTTTTTTTCTTTTCTTTCGAAAACAAAAGAAGTTCTCCTTATGTTCAACTCAGTAACATCTATAAAAAATCTGACGCCAAACGATACCCAAACAGAAATATTGAACTTGTTCAAATTTTGTCCCTTTTCTATGAATCTTGTTCAATTCAATGGAGCCATCTCTGGTCGCTTTAGTTTACAGAATCAAAAGAAGAAGAAGAAAAGATAAGAAGGGAAGGAAAGGCCTGGCTCAATTGGAACCCGGTCCTTTGAGCTTGTCCGTGACGGAGGCATCATCCCTTCCAACTCCGGCTCGTATTGTGATTCCGGCCGGAGCAGCAACGTCTTTATATAGATCGAGACGACACCGCCGCCGCCTCCTACCCAATCCACATCCATCCAATGTTTGAGGTTGTTTACTAAATCTTTAGACCACGTTGTTGGCTAACAGGCTTCAAACCATCATTCTCAAAATAGTCCACACTCATCAGTATGGATTCATCGAATCGAGGACCATTCAAAATTACCTTGCATGGCCTTCGAATATCTCCACATCTGTCACAAATCAAAAAGGAAAGTGGTGGTGCTGAAACTAGATTTTGAAAAGTTTGAGAAGATAGAACATCAGGTGATCTTAGACATTTTGAGGCACAAGCGGTTTGGAGACGGATGGTACAACTGGATCAAAGAAATCCTCTCCTCTGGCACATCTGCAGTCCTTTTAAATGGAGTTCCAGGGAAGCGTTTCTTATGTAAGAGAGGTGTCAGGCAAGGAGTCCATTGTCTCCGCTTCTTTTTGTTCTTGCGGCTGACTTGCTTCAGATAATCTTGAACAATGCCATGCACTTCCACCTCCTGGAGAGACCAATCTCCTCTACGGTATGCCCAAATTTCCCGGTCATTCAGTATGCTGACAACACCTTGATTGTCATGCCAGCATGCCCTACTCAGCTACAACCCTTACAATTTCTTCTAGATGTCTTTGCTACATCAATGTGGCTGAAGATGAGATCCAGCATCTCACTAGTATCCTCAACTGCCAGAGAGGTAGCTTCCCTTTCACTTACTTGGGACTGCCATTGGGGTTAACTAAGCCAACCATTGAAGATTTCCTCCCTCTTGTGCAAAGAATAGAGAGAAGGCTCACCAACAGTGCTACTTTCCTCTCTTATGGTGGACGTTTGCAGTTGGTAAATCTGTTCTTTCTTCTTATCCAACCTTCTTCATGTGTACTCTTTTACTACCAAAAGGGGTCATTGAACAGGTTGACAAATTCAGAAGGCATTGTTTGTGGAGAGGCAATGACTTGACAAAGAAGAACTCTCCCTTAGCAGCTTGGCAACTCGTGTGCAAACCTAAATCCCGGGGTAGGTGTTCAAGTCCAAAATGAAGCTCTTCTCGTCAAGAATTTGCACAAATTTTATAATCATCATGACCTTCATTGGATACATTTGCTTTGGGAGTTTCTCTATTCCCGAGTTCTACCACCAGCCAGACAATCCGAGGGATCATTTGGTGGAGAGATGTTCTAAAATTTCTTGACAAATACAAAGGCATAGCAAAGTGTCAACCTAGCAGTGGAACCTCGATTCTTTGTTGGCAGGACTGTTGGCAAGATGCCCCTTTCAGGCTTCTTTACCCCCACCTGAATTCTTATGCCAAGGACTAGGACATTTCTCTCAAACAGATGGTACTCACTACTAATTAACCTTGAGGATCTGTTCCATCTTCCTTTATCAGAGCAAGCCTTTCATCAGCTGGTCAAATTCGCATTGCTATTCAAGAATGTGAGCTTCATGATACTTAGGACAGATGGAGTTATCCCTGGAATGCAGCTCAATACAGATCCACGCACGTTTATAAAATGATAATAGGACATCAAGATACACCTGCAAATTTCTAGTGGATATTTTTTTTCGATAATAGAAGCTTTATTGACTCTTATTGTCACATCAAGACGATATAATCATAAGAGATCACCTTCGGCCTCTGCATAATTAGGATGCACACAGCCAATAAAAGTCAAGAAAACAAGAGAAATTGAAAATAAATACAAACTTCATGACACCGAGCAGAAAACAAAAAACTAGGGTGGTGGAGCGCCGATCCGGAGTCTAGACTGCCACCCATGCTGGGTAAAATAGACCCTGACCACCTACTCCAAGTGTATACATACTGCTGTAACCATAGCCCAAGACTCCGGCGTCTGGAGCATGTCCTAAGTACGAAGCCAATCGGTAAATAAGTAGATAACCTGTAAAGGAGAAGATATTTTCTTCTTGTTAAAAGTTATATCATTTTTGCATAGCCATATCGACCAACAAATAGCGGCCGCTCCAACCAAACATATAGATTTTCAAACTTTAGGGATGCCACGAAGCTAGCTACCAAATAGATGAGCAGTACTGCATGGCTGAAAAAGAGCAAAAGCTACCTGGATGATGGACCATATAGACCGGGTAAAACGGCATTAAAAAAGAGATACTTAATTGTCTCATCTTTGTGACAAAAACAACACTTTTGACTATCTTGCCAATTCCTCTTTGCTAGTTTATCCTTGGTCAAGAGTAACCCCGTCGAAGGTACCAAAGAAAAATCTTGATCTTTAGAGGTATTTTAGTGTCCATAGCCGTCGATTGATGTTAGGAACATCACTGTGCACAAGAGCAAGATAAAGAGATTTAACTGAGAATTCCTTATTTTTGGTCAAATTCCAGTGAAATTCATCCCGGTCATCTTGCTAAGTAATATTGGTCATACGAGATAACAATGAGTGCAAGCGGTCAATTTAGGCCCAGTAAAATACCTTCTGAAAGCAAGATTAGGAGGGAAAATCTGCAGTACCTCGGCCACAGTATTCTGCTTGTTGTGAACTATGTTGTATAGGCAAGGATACTAATCACGGAGTGGAGCATTGTCTAGGCACAAATCGTCCCAAAACCTGATTAGGAATCCATCTTTAATGTTGAACATCTCAAACAAAAAAAAGTGACGTTTAACCTTCATTAAACCACCTTAGAAGTGTGAATCCTCAGGTTTTCAAAAAGCTTGTAAAAGCAGCTTGGATATATTGGATATGGAATAGCTGCTTCCAGAAATAGCATAAGGTTTCTTCTGGTTCCTACTCGTTGATAGATTGAACACGAGAGAGATGCTTCAGCGTAAACCAGGAATCATCTGTTTGTGTAATGTCCATTTGCTGTGACATGTTGGAACTATCTATGTCCAGGGTCTGTTCCAAGATCTAATCTTCTGGAAGCCATCATTGACATAAAACAACACCAGGCTATAGTAGATGGGCGAAATCAATCGATTGGGGCTTGCAGGTGTGGTGTCGTGATAAGTCTAAAATCGTCCCCAAGAGGTCTGAGAGCGCCCATCAGCTACGCCATTTTCATTTTTAGAGGATATATCCCTAGCATGTGATGGAGTATATGGTCTCAGCGGACTTGACGAAACAAGTGATAAAATCTAAGTCGAGACAAAACAAGCCACACACAAAAAAAAGAAATATCTTTTCTCCAAACAAATAATCGAGACGTGGAAGTTATCGCCAAGCACGAGGGCCCACTCCATGCCGTCCACGAGTCCATCAGCGGCTGGGATCGGGACACGTACGGAAAGGGCTACCCCTGAAGCCAATAAGACGAAAGAAGGAGGTCCTCTTCATAAATATACACCCCTTGCAACCCATATAAACGGCTCAAAGCCAGGCTTGGACTACTAACTTTGCCCCTCCCGTTCTCCTTCCTCCCTCGAAGCATCGAAGACGAGAGCAGCGAAAGAATATCAAAACTTCGACATGGGTTTGCAGGTATGTGTGTCTGTGTTTGTATGTATATAACTTCTCTCTAATCTTGTGTTTTTCTCATGTTGTGATTTATCTTGGAGCCTAGTCTCTCTCTCTCTCTCTCTCTCTCTTGCAAGAACGATGCCATGTTAAATAACAGATTTTGTCGTCTTGGAATCCCATCCTCTGTGGGTTTTGCGGACGTTTAGGACTTAATTGTTGTACCCGATCGATCTACCTGCAAATCGTTGGTTAATTTAGGAGTGACAGTATTCTGGAACAGGTGATAATTGGTTATTTTGTGGTTCAGATTTTAGAGCCGTGCAGAATTTTAGTACAGCTTTGCTATCTGAATCCTCAGGTGTTTTGCAGATCAGTATCCTTAGTTTAAAGTACTGTATCAAGGTGGAGAGAAATCTTCATAAATATTGACAAAAAAGTGCGAATTTAGGATTGGTAGTACTGTTTGAAACTGGCTGGTGAGCTAGACAGACAATTGTCAGTTCTTAATTAGTGCCATCTTGATTGTTCTTCAGGAGGAGTTTGAGGAGTATGCAGAGAAGGCCAAGACCTTGCCTGACACAACTACAAACGAGAGCAAGCTGGTTCTCTATGGCCTCTACAAGCAGGCAACCGTCGCCCGGTCAACACCGGTATGCGCCTTTTGATCTTCTTCTTGAAAAGCAATGATCAAGCTTGCCTGCTGTTGAAGTACTACAAGTTTTATTTGTTGCATAAGCAATGGACTGATTTTTATGATGGCTAGACATGGTGCTGGTTATCCTACTTCAATCTGAATCGCTTTGTTTAATTGTGTATGCTTAACAAGGACCAATCTGCTGGAAAAAAAATTGAATCCATCTTATGCTTGACTCGTACAACCCATCTCTGACGATACTTGTGGATTTACAAGGGAACAGTCAACATGTAAGACTGCCTAGTCACCGATTAATTAGTAGTACTACCTGTTGTTACTAACTATGTTGTCTGATGAAATCATCGTTAGCTGTTATATAATTTAATGATACATGTCCTATGATTTAGCATGCATATCTAGGTAATATCTTGGTTTTCTTTGTGTGTAATCCTTCAGATCTCCAAGAAACAAAGTGAGATATTTACAACTTTCCCCCAATTTAAGGACACCAATCTTAGATACTACTCTTGTACTTCTTTCTCTGCAATACATTGCCTTCAGAACTACTGTTATGGGCGATACGAACGCCAAATCTGGCATTTTTTATCATCAATTTATCACGCATAAACCGGACCAATTTTTTCTCCAGACCGGCCTGGCTTTTTCAACATGAAGGACAAAGCCAAATGGGACGCTTGGAAGGCTGTCGAAGGTTAATTTCTTGAATTCTTACTCTCTTTAGCCTTGAAACTCATATAACCACATTTTCATGAACACGTTGACTGATGCCTACACGAATCCTGGCAATTTTTGATACGAACAGGGAAATCCAAGGATGAAGCGATGACTGAATACATCACCAAGGTGAAGCAGCTGCTGGAGGAGGCTGCTGCATCCACTTCTTAGGCCACAAAAACACAATCGATGCTGCTGCAAATATATGTACACCAATAAATATAGTTTATGTAATCGCGTCGTGATCTTCTCTATGGATCTAAAAAGAAGTTTATAGTCGTGAGCAATTATTTGCTGTCGTTTAAGGCTATAAGCTAGCTTTGTGATACATGGAAGCAACACCTCAGTCTACGCCTGTGTTATTCATCTCTGTTAAAGTTGACCCCACCTTGTACGGATTAATCTCTTGTGTTGAGCATTTTTTTTTCAAGTTTCATGGGCACAGTTTCAGTTTGCAATGACAGTCAGCTACTCCTAACAATTTGCACTCTTGACTGTAAGTTTTGTTTGTAAGCACTTCCCCAATTGCTAAGTAAACTCTTGTGAATTACTGCTACTAAACCTACCTACAGCGGCTAGATGGTTGTTCTGCAAGGGAGGACCAGGCCCATAGATGGCCCGCTCCATCAATTTTGGCTGGGTTAGGGTGTTGGATTTAGGATTGTTGCTTTGGTGTAACAAGAAATATTAAGGCGGCATTACATATGTTCCTAGCTTAAGTAAATATGTACACACAATCAACCAACGTGTGCAATTCAACGGTATCAGTTTCTTTAACCACATAATGCACATATTATTAAACTTACTATTAATTAAAGAATTTTTTAAAAAACACCTGCACTCCTTATGCTTTTAGATGGAGGGTATACAAGTATACAACCAACCAAAACATTAACAATCTACAATAACAATAGAGTCAGATTATGCTTCTGCATGGAGTCAATCACCCCACAGTAAAACCTCTTGATGAGCACAATTAAAACAGTTTGGTGAAGTTATCCAGTAATTTATTTAATGAAGTAAAAAGGTAGAAGTACTCCCTCTCAACTTGCCACCCAGAAATAGCAACAAAAAAAAAGGCTTGGCAGTTAACACCGCCCACCTGACATTCGGTCCCACAACCACAACATCTCCCAGTCAATGGTCCCTGCACACGCAAACAAACAAACAAACAAAAAAACAAAGACGCAAGCCGCCATCTGACAGGTGGGACCCACAGGTGATGGCCGCCAGCTGACGTGTGGGCCCCACCGCGCCGTCCCCTCCCTGGCTCCCCATCCTCGTGTGCCACTTCACTTTACCCCCCCGCAAGCAGAGCAGATCCAAGCTCCCTCCCTCGAGCAACTCTAAACCCTACTCCGCCCTCCGCTCCACGGTCCCTGACAGCCATGCCCCACCGCGCCGCTCCCCTCCTCCTCCTCCTCCTCCTCCTACCACTCGTCGCCGGCGCCCCCGCCTCGTCGGAGGAGGCGGCGGGTACTGTGGTGGAGCCGGAGCCGGAGCCGGTGGCGGGCCTGCTGGAGAGGCAAAGGGCCCAGCTCGCGAGGCTCGAGGAGCTCACGGCGTCTCTCGCCAGGTCCGTCCACGCGCTGGAGTCCGCGCTCGCCAGATCCGCGGAGCCGGAGCCCCCGCCGCCGACCGCCGCCGTGGCGCCTGGCGGGGACCGGCGGGCACCTCAGGGGGTGGCAGTCACGAGGCGCCGCCCGCTCTGGTCCGAGCGGTTCCACTTCGCCGCGGCGGTGCGGCTCGGGGACGGCGCGCACGCGGCCGCCGTGGCCGCGCTGCCCTACGAGGACGCGGACGGGCTCACCAAGTACTTCGCCGTCGGCGACTCCCGCGGCCGCGTCTTCGTCTTCTCCGCCGGTGGGGACGCGCTGCTCGAGCTGGAGACCGCCGGCGCCTCCGGGGAGTCCCCGGTTACCGCCCTCCTCGCGTACCTCTCCCCGCGCCGCACCGACTGCCTCCTCTTCGCCGGGCACGCTGATGGCTCCGTCGCCGCGCACCGGCTCACCGAGTCGTCCCCGCACGGCGATGACTGGCTCACCCTTACCGCCGCGTCCTCCCGCCTTCTCGTCCGCGGCCTCGACGGCTCCCCCGTGCTCCACCTCGAGGCTCACCACGCCGGCCGCTCCCGCTACGTGCTCTCCTGCGACGCCGGCCGCCGCATCCGCGTCTTCACCGAGAACGGCACGCTCTACGGCACCGCCATCGCCTCGTCCACTCCTCTTGCCTTTGTGAAGCAGCGCCTCCTCTTCCTCACTGAGACCGGTGCCGCGTCCCTCGACCTCCGCTCCATGACCGTCCGCGAGAAGCCCTGCGAGGGCCTTGACGAGGCGCTCAACGGCTCCCGCCCCAAGGCCTACTCCTTCGATCGCTCCGAGCGCTTCAAGGCATATGGCTTCACTGACGCCGGCGACCTCGTGCACGTCCTGCTGCTTGGTGACGTTGCCAGCCTCAAGTGCCGGGTCCGGGCCGTCAAGAAGGCTGAGGTGGACAGCCCTGTTGCGATACAGACGATCAAAGGTTACCTCTTGGTGGCCAGCCAAGATAAGATCATGGTGTACAACACCTCGTCTCAGTACTATGGGAGGGTTGGGGCGCCCCGGCCGCAGTTCACCACAAGCATTAAGGATATCAAGTCTGTATTTGCGGGTTCTGGTGGTGAGATGTCTGCCACACCAGCTGGGAAGCCTCTTATTGCCGCAGACCGGGAGAAGCTTGTGATCTTGGGGCTCGGGGATGGTTACGTTGCTATCTATAGGTCCAATTTCCCGGTGTACAAGCCGGAGAGCAATGCTGTGGTGTGGAGTGGTCCGGCGCTGCTTTTCCTCCTGTTCTTGATTGGCATTTGGCAAGTGTATGTGAAGAAGAAGGATTCGTTGGGGTGGACACCAGAGGAGACATTTAACACCTCAGTCACAGCTCCTACAGGAAGTCTTCTGAATCATCCAGCTAGTGAAAGAGCCTTTGCAGATAGCACAACAAGAGCTGCTGATCGAGCCTATGTGGATGGCACGACAAGAGGCAGTGATAGAAGCTATGTGGATGCCACCGCAAGATCTACTGAACGAGGCTATGCTGAGGCTACCAGGGCTGTGGACCTACGTGGTGGGGCGTTAAGAAGTGCTCCAAGAAGGTATGTGTCCCCTACTAGATATGCAGGGGCAGCCGGTATTCCTTATCGACCTGTTTCAGCCGAGCCCGAGCTTAGAGCCACTCCAGAGCTGAAGTATCGAGGCCCAGGTATGGAGCCCCCTGGTTTCCCCAAGAAAAGGGACACATTGTTCTCAAACAACCAAGCTGTAGTAGATGATCATGTTGAATGAGAGTGTCACTAGTTGGTGCACACAGTCCCCCTAAATTTTGATCTGGATTTGAAGATCCCGCACCTAAGAGGGATGCCAGTAATCAACACGCGTGTTGTTGTAAGTTGTAACTTGAAAAATGTTGTATTGTGTGAGTACATTTTGACCATTTAAGATATGACGCTGCAAATGGTGAAATAACAAAGACTATGGGCTGCATCTATGCATTTTATACTATCTATGGATCGGTCTAAGACATACTTGCTATGCTTTTCACGTTTAACAATGTATGAAAATTGCTCTCAAGTTTATAATGATCTCAAACTGTGCTAGCATGCATGAAATTGCTATAATTCTGAAGTTGTTTTCTAAGTAGCAGCATTAGATGCCTTAGTTGCATGTGAAGAATTGCCTCAACATTTAAACTAGGAAGAACCAGTAGATTCAGTCGATTGCCATTGCATGTTGAAATGTTGATGTGAAGATGCAGAGAGATCTTCTTTCGATCAAAAACTCGCAGTGGTTATGACCTAAGAAGGACACAATTTGCACACTTTAAAGCTTAATACATCACGTGCAAAATGTGAACTTTCATTTTCTGTCACTATCTAATGCCTGTTCTTTTCTTTCTGCATCAATATAAGGAGGATCTGCTCACTTTCATTGAAGATATTTTGCCAGTGTTTGGCTGCGCCACATCACCCAATTTGTTGACATTGACATGGGGCTACACTTCCAATTTTATGTTTTTTCTTTTCTTGTTGTCATCATTTGTGTCTCTTTTGATCTGCTTCCCATCTGGATGATCTCCTTTGATCTCCTTTAGACACCTGGTGTTTATCTTACATTATTCTTACCATCATTTAGTCTGTAATAGATGTATGCTTCCAAATTTACAGAAATATCTTGTGGCAAGAACCTGACGTCAAAGATTTATGTTGGACCATGGGTCTCAATCTGATATATGTAAATCAGCGAATAGATGTGTGAATGGCATATTTGGCATTTCTTTCATCTTGGAGGCGTTATTTTGCTGCGATTTTTCGTTGCTCGCATTAACATCAGTTGTTTTTGAATAATCTGTAGGTGATGTTCATAAACCTCTTGACTACAAGTTCAAAGTTTCAGTTATGTCACCTCGGCACTCCATGTTTAAACCTCTCCCAAATATTGCTGTCTCACTCGTGTCCATCCTGTTGCATTGATCTGAAATATATAACTTCAAGGATTCATACAGTTCTGGCAACAGCTGCTGTGCACATAACTGTAGTGCTGAACCATAGTTTGCTCTAATCTAGTGCTTCAGTGGAAATTTTTTTAAAAAAGTTTGCAATGTCGCGTAATGGGGCAGAAATTAAACAAAAATAGCTCACTGCAACTAAGTGCAGAAGCATAAAAAGAATGCAATTATTTACTGCCTGGTGGAAAATTTCACCAAGGAACAGAATTAACCAAAAGACAAGTATGTGGTGAGCCCAAAAGTTGCTCATGCACAGTGAAATGTGCAAAAATATATCCTGACTTTAGTCTCTTTTATTAGAGTTTCAAGATCTAGAAAAGAAACTTTGGATCCATGGTGGAAGTAAGACTATGAACCAGCTTGTCACGCCTATTCAGTGGACTTGACAATGAAGTTCTGGCGGCTGATGGGGTTCATGATGACCGGTGGTCCAGCGGTGCGAGGCCAGGCCTGGAACTTGGTTTCCGTAGCTTGCCACCACTCCTTGTCGGTGGCAGTCTTACAAACAGTACCTGTTTCAAGAGAAAGAAGCAGTTTTAGATCCAAACTGACAAGAAGTTCAGCATAGGCATCCTACAGGCACCTTATGTAAAATGACACTAACCTCCAAATATCTTCTTGTCAGAAACAATCATGTCGCATATATACGCAATGGCACAGGATCCAACCAGCGAGCCCACAATGTATCCAGCCGTCATTGTTGCTGCACAACCATGGAACGGGATACAAACTGTCAAGTCTAATGAATTGATATACAGAAATTATTCACGTGCGTAAAAGCATCAGCAAGCATGTCAGGCCAGAAAACTAGCATCCCCACTAACAAGAGCTGCTTTCTCAATTCTCATATACATCTGATCTGAGCACCATGAGACAGAAAAGTATAACAAAATCCATCCAATACACACAAGGTGGACCATCATGGAAAGGAAGGAGCATGCATACTTTGCGCATCGTGCACAAGTGTACAGATAGATCATCCATGGTTGCCGAACAGAAGTTAGAATGGATGTGTTCTCTTCACCATCCTTAATAAATTAGGCGACATGCATATCATACCTACGCCTCCATGACCAGCTTGGGAGAAAAACTATACATGTACAAGTGCAATAATCAGAGATGAGATTTGTCTAAACCACCCACAGATCCACCGTGAATACATCTTGACCCATCTGTGCGTCAAGAATGAATCTGAAGCATAAAAGCAGCATGGTCCAATACTCCAATCCCAGCAAGTATGGACAGATGGATCCTTATCTAAGGAACACACTCTAACCAAAGATGGCAGTTCAAGAAAGCAGGGAGCCTACGAATCGATCATACAGAAATTATTCACATGAATAAAAGCATCGGTGAACATAGCATGCTAGAAAACGCACCTCCCCCTCCCAAACTAACTGCGCAAACCATTGTCCAATCAAACAATGACATCAGCTGCTTTCTCATATACATTCACATGAACACAATGAGACAGAAAAGTAGAACAAAATCCAATCCACACGAGGTGGTGACTATCATTGAATGGAAAGGCGTGCATACATCGTGCATCATGCATAGTGTCCAGAGAGACCATCTATGGTTGGCCAACAGAAGCTAGAAAGCGTGTGTTCTCTTCACCATCCTTAACCCATTAGGCAACACCGCAACATGCATGTCTAAACATCGATGACCATCTTGGAAATAAAAACTATACATTTGCAAGTGCAATAACCAGAGCCGAAATTTGTCTGTCCAAAAACTACCTAACCACCCACAGACCCACCAGTAATGTATCTTGGACCATCTCTACATCAAGAACAAACCTAAAAGATAAAATTCCAGTAACAAATTACGACTCAAGCAAGGTCCAATCCCCGCAAGTATGGTCAGATCCCTATACAAGGGAAACACGCCCTAACAAACACTCGCAATTCAACAAAGCGGGGAGCCACACGGATTGGTCATCTCGAACCGCACCCCAGATTCCCCAAATCAGAGCCTCATCTGACGCAACAATCTTCGGCGTGCCAAACACATTACTAGCCATGAATCGTAGGGAACAAAGGTAGATCTAATCGACTAGTAACTACCCTGTTCGTCGCGTCTTATGGATCAATGTGATCTCCTCAAGGATCGTCGTGCCCAAACCCTGAAAAAAAAAGCGGCAGATCTCGCATATGTACGCCATACGCAGCAACAAGTCACGTTCCTAGAGAGATGGAGAGGGGTTGGTGAGAGTACCTCGCGATCGGGTTCGCTCGCCGCCGCCGATGAGAGGGAGGAGAGAGAGAGAGAGAGAGAGAGGGAGACGCACGCGTGTTTTGGGGGGGGGGAATCATAAAGGGCTCCGACCACCCTTGGGCCGCAGCCCTTTCGGCCCGTGCTTCCGTAATGGGCCTCCAACCCGCGTTTCATACCGCGAAATACTACTACAGTAGCACGTGCGCCGTGGCTATTGACAAAACTGCTGTTGTGGAAAATTGAAGATATAGTTTTTGGTTAATTCAAACTATCTACAATATTTTAGAAAATAAGCACTGAACCTTTAACACATTACAAAAAGCTAGAAGAAGATAGCTTTTTCAAAAGCTAAATTTACACTGCAGATCTCAGAGCTACCATTGACAAAAGCTGCTGAAAAGTTATCCGTTTAGTTATGTTACAGTTTTTTCTAGAGAAAAGCTGTTAAAAAGTCCAACCAAATAGGGTCTTAATTCTACTACTACTTTATTCCCTCGAAAAACATACACCAAGCATGGATTTGAAATTCTCACTAAATCCTACTAAAGTACATTCACGTATATGCAATTGTGAACAAAGGTTATTCTCTCCCTCTTTATTTTTCATTTCACTAAGTGAATATTCGTTCTCCTATAAAGAAGGGGTATTCGTCCTGCTCACGTATATGTCACCGCTCTTTTTACGGAACTCTGCTATACATACCAACATTTTTCTTAGGATTTATGTACGATGATCAAGAGCAGTCGAGAGACAGCAAAATCGGGATTCGGGACCACGTTACAGAGGATTTATTCTTGCCATCGTACATAAATCGTACCTTCGCTCTCGTACGTGGAATACACCTGCCCTTCTACATTTTCGATGGAATAAGATTTCTGTAGGTATCGTACCAACCCACAAAAATACTCTTGACAAGGGGACATATCAGGTGAAAATATATATTTATTAAGAACTTGAAAATTCTTTTATACTTATAGTGGGACTTTGTCTCAAAAAATTCTGAAAAATTATTTGTGGACCTGAGGATGTGAGGGAAGTAATAAGCATAAGTATGAAAAGTACAAGACCTAGCATCCCAACGCGAATACGTTTATTACTCTGACATGCAGCTGTCCATCGTAGAAGGCGAAGTGTCACCGTAAGATTGGATGAAATCGGTTAGAGAGGCCTGAAATCGCGTCCATTTGACGTCCGATACAGGTTGGAGTGATGCACTGAAAATGCAGCCACAACTCTTTGTTGATTAATGCGTGGTGAGTAGGACTTGCTAGTCTTATGAAATCTAGACGGTACTACGTCACATCACTTGCAGCTGTGCCAGTGGAGTGATGGTGTGTGTGGTTGTCTCTATCACAAGATCACGTGGAGTGCATTTTCCTTCCAACTAACTGCAAAATTACACTAGTCACGAATCTATGTAAAGATGCTGACCGTAAAATACCGAAAAATACCACTCTCCCCTTCGCAGTTTTGTTAACCTCTCTAATGTCTGCAAAATCAAAAAACAAACACTACATTAATCAACAGACATTACGTTCTTAGGGGCACGTTTGTGACGAAGAAGTTTCAGGTACTTGTGCATAACACAATTAGAAAGGTAAATTTCCATCAGGATCAAGGGGAAAATCGTCAGCTTGAACAATACTCCCTACTGGGAAGGAGATGATTTCCAGTTAGGCAGCTCACAATACATTTCCTCAGCAGAAACAGGCATCACCCATAGACCACGTCCAGAGCACATCGCCCAAGGCACACCGTCTGACAGACGGTGGGCCCCAGCGGTCCACCGTGGACATGGGCCAGACCAGATCCGACCCGTCTGCGCGCCTCGAACAAGCGAACGAGGCACCCCACCACGGTTCCCACGTTACGCCCACTGACAGCTGAGCCCTACCTAAACTGTGGCCCCACATGCAGTGACACGTTTTGGTAGTCTATCCCCCAAAGCAAGCGAAAAAAAAGGAAGAGCTAAAGCCGCGAAGAATAAAAGCTACGCTATCACGCAGAAAAAGGCTAAAAAACCCCGGAAAAATTCGCTCCGTCGAACCAAAGCACGGATTTTTCTCCGTTGCTCTGCTCGGAGCTGCCGCAGTGGTGGACTGGTGGTGGTGGATCGAGAGAAATCGGAGAAAAGCAGAAGAGACATCGAGCAGCGAGGTAGGTGGAGGAGGAGAGGTGGGTGGAGGAGGGAAGGAGATGGAGAGGAAGGTGGTGGTGGTGTGCGCGGTGGTCGGCTTCCTCGGCGTCCTCTCGGCGGTGCTCGCCTTCGCGGCGGAGGGCACCCGCGTCAAGGTTCGCATCCATGGCCATCTCTCTCTCACCCAGAATCCAACCACCACGGCGTCCTTGTGCTGCTGTTACCTCCTTGGATAAGCTCGCGTTACTAGATCTCTTCCTCCTTGGGGATCAACTTCTTGGCGGAGAAACGCTAGTAGGTAGAGGGCGAGAGATCGGGCGTGCTCTTGTTGAGAGCTTAGCTACAGCTTGTAGTTCTTTCCATCTTGTATTTTCTGCCTTTGTGTCTGTCTGTGATGGAAAGACTGCAGCTTTTGTGAAGTTGGTATCTTGGAGCTTGAGATCTTCCTGTTGTACATTTTCGCGTTGGGTATTTTTGCTCCTGTTGGTAGTGGGTGTAGCTTCTCCGCGGCAATGTGCTAGGAAAATGTGCTGCTGCGAGTACTGAAACATCTTTTTAGTTGCCCTGAATTTATGCAGATGTAAGGGCTGCGAAGATCATATGTGAAAATGATATGATTGAATCAAGATCTGTCCAAGTTATTTCCTTTCCGTGTAGCTGCTAGCATGTATAGAATGCATGCTATGTATAGCAATGTATGAGCCATGCATGGCAGTCTATTGTTTGTTTGATATGAGCTTTCCATCTATTCCTAGAGTATAGTTGGGAACCTATCCGTGTATGTTTGGAATGCGCAAATATCGATATAATGAAATGTCACAAGGCGTGGCTGATTCCCCCAAACTTACAGTGGCCAAAATAATTGGTGACCGTTTTGCTTACATTTAAACCCGTTAATCTTTCACTTTTAATGAGACAACTAGGGAAGCAGAAGGAGGAATCACTAGTTTGAGATTTAATTGTTGTCAATACTCAATACAGATACTACTGCTCATAGGCACATTGCAGATTTTCGCCTCTTTGAGGCTTGAGCACACACTATTCTAGAAAGGCATGTCTATTACATAGAAATAATTAAATACAGGATACATATCTATAATTCTATATATTTTAAGCGTCAAGGATGCCAATTTAATTTGCTATGTGCTTGTAAAGAGTATAGAAAACACAGCTCCTCTGTCTTGAAGTTATTTTACAATAGAAGACTTTATAGCAGCAAACAATGAGCATATTAGGCATTAAGAATCGACTGATTCACTATGTGTGGTCTAGAGAGAGGTTCTTGCAATGACAATCGTAGACTCGTAGCACTATTAAAGCAACATCTTACTATGATGCCTTGGTATAATGTGCATTGCTTGATTCATGCAGGTTTCAGATGTGCAAACAAATTCTCCAGGTGAATGCATATACCCGAGAAGCCCAGCCTTAGCCCTAGGGTTAATATCTGCTGTCACTCTTATGGTCGCCCAGTTTATCATAAATACAGTAGCTGGTTGCATCTGTTGTAAGAGGCATCCGGTTCCGTCAGACACTAACTGGAGTGTAGCTCTGATCTCATTCATCGTATCTTGGTAATATTCTGCCCGAGAAGTTTATTATCTGTTTTGTTCCCTTCTCCCATATTATGAAGAATTCAACATAACGTTGTATTAATTCAGCTTAACAATTATTAGAGAAGTCTGAACACTGTTATGTTATGTTGAACCCACCTAGCCTTACATTTTGTTGAAACAGTGTTAAAAAAAAACAAGGGACCCTAAATTTGTGCAACACATGGGATTCCAGTCACTTCTTTCGAGCCTATTTTCTCTGTTAATGTTGATGTCTAACGTTGATGATATTCCATCTTGAGTTCTTGACTGTCGTTTTGCTATTCTTGATTTCACATTAGGAGTATGCTCCTCAGGAAGATTGTGTATGGTTGATGCCCTAGATCTGCAACCTTTATTAAAACCCACATTGATCTAGGAGTTTGCACATTGGTTTTTAGGCTGATGCTCATTGTATTTTTTGGAATGATCGCATGTGAGTGGTCCATATGATGACTCAATAGATTAACATTTTAATAGATCTCAAGTACAAGTAACAATGTGGGGCATTCTATCTTTTCCTCAGAACATTTTGGTGTCCTTTTGGAGTTTGTGAGTTGTGATATATTCTTAGGTAGAGTTCACCTCTGTAGAATTCTGCTGCTTGTTTTGGAAAGAAAAAAGATCCTTGAGTGCTACATTTCATCAGTGTGCAAACTTCTTGTTGCTAGCTGTGAGTACTCGAGCAACTATCATAACATCATCCTGGGGATTGTTACATTCTGCAGGGTCACTTTTATAATCGCGTTCCTTCTCCTGCTGACTGGAGCTGCACTGAACGACCAAAGAGGCGAGGAGAACATGTACTTCGGCAGCTTCTGCTATGTTGTCAAGCCAGGGGTCTTCTCAGGAGGAGCAGTGCTTTCCCTTGCCAGTGTGGCTCTGGCGATAGTTTACTATGTCGCTCTGACATCGTCGAAAAGCCCACCAAGCTGGGGGCCACAGCAGAACCAAGGCATTGCTATGGGCCAACCTGTGATCCCGCCACAGAGCAGCGAACCGGTGTTCGTCCATGAGGACACTTACAACCGGCAGCAGTTCCCATGATCATGACCTATCTAAGCCATTTCGAGGGCCACTCTGATACGTTATGTTTGCACGTTTGGTTTGTATAGGCTTGCAGGTTAGAACAATAGCAATCGCCACTGTTAGCTAGGTTCAGGTTCTTCTTTCGATGTTCTTTTCTTTGTCGAGCACGGTCGCGGCATGCCTGTTTCATCACTATGGATCTTTGATTTTAAATGAACTGGGTAATGTTGAAGAAAGCTTGACATATTTGCTTGCTTGCAAGTGTTGAAGTTGTACATGATAGATGGATCATGTACGTGGACTGAATATCTGTCCAGTACACTGATGAAATTGAATTTAGAAATAAGAAACGACTCAGATGCTCAGTGGTCAGCACACTGTCGATGCTAGCTCCTGCCTGAACTCAGCAATAGTGCCATGGACGATGGCGTCGGGGCACTGGTCGCATCAACCTCGGTGATCCCCTCCGCCTCGTCGATCTGCAACAGGTCGAGCTGGCTCGCCTCCCCTTCCCGGAGGATCTCCCTGTACTTCAGCTGCAGCGCAGAGCAGCTGACGGCGATGTCCTTGCCACGGTCGAGTCGCTCCCTGATGGTGCCGGGGAGGGACTCCAGCCATGGGATGCGGTCAGTGTCGGTGAGCGGGACGCCCTTGCTCATCTTTGCTGTTTCCCATGGACAGGAAAAGAACAGAGGAGTTCAGAGTAGGTTGATTGGCTTTCAGGTGAAGACTTCAGAGATGGTACATCTATCCCAAAATTTTTACCTTTGTTTGCCTGAGAGTGGTATTTGTCTGCTTCGATGAAGCTGCAACTCAAGGCTTCAGCAAGCATCGCCGCGACCGTCCTGTGAATTCGCGTCGAAATGGTTCATTTGGTAAGAACTGTCATTGCCAGATCTCATGTTCCACTCAAGAGTGATCAGAGATTCAGAGAGAATAATAGGCTTACGATTTGCCGCATCCGCTGACTCCCATGATCACAACAGCCAATCCTGCAACCCCAAATGTTCCTGAAGATGAATTAGCACCAGTACAGGAAAGTATATCGGGACTGATTCAGTTTTGTTCTGATGAGCTAATTCCTCAGAACATTGAACGGAGAGCATCAAGTAATCGACAGATGTGGCCATGCTCGTTGTGATTCAACAACTCAATTTTCAGGAGACAAAGAACAAGAATCACCAAAAAGAGTAGAGGAGATTGTGCCAATCACAAGAAGAAACGATTGAAGAGCGAAGGCGCGGCAGTGATGTTACTGACCTGAATGTGCGAGATCAGGGCCGGGCATGGAGGTCCAATGGTCTGTCTCTCTCTCTCTCTCTCTCCAACGGTTGTTCTCCAATGGTTTTGCTGACGTGGACTATGATTTTGCCCACGTGATAGCCACATCACCTGGTTTTGACATGTGACTGACACCTCATAATCAATGTCATATATGTCTTCTCTTTTTCTCCATGGTGCAGAGAGAGGGAGAGAGACAGAGAATAGGAAAGAAGTTCTCAATGGTCGAGAAGGAAAAGGAGGACATACCATGTTCCTGGGCAAGTGGAATCATGGCACCGAACATGGCCATAGGGAAGCATTTGTGCTGGTTGAGAGATACGGAGGCAAAGTAGATTGACACACCAACATCACCATGTACCTTCCTGGATCAAACCAACCTCGCCATAGTGTGCCCTCACTTGCCGTCCTTGGTCCCGTTCAACCTCTGTGTACCGTGCTCTCACCAATGGGGTTGCCGGTCTCCACTCCCTCAGATCCATGCACCAGCTACCACATGTGGAAAACTGGGTGATGTGGTATTTTATATGATGAAACTACTATTGACATCATCAAACCACTAAATAGAACCGGGTCATGATCAAGAGAATTATTTTCATACTTGGGGGCAATAATATGAATAAAAAAATACTTTAAGGATTATTTGAACAAATACAATACTTTGAGGAGTAAAGAGGACTATCCTATTACAAATTAAAAATCCAAATTAAGACAAATCCAGATATTACAATGCTAATGAGCTGAATTTTCACATCCTAATTTGACTTGGCTAATAGATGCATATTGTACCTACGGTACTAAAAAATTCTCAAGTTTTTTGATGATTTTTATCGAGTGTTTACGGGATTGGGTCCCAAAGGTGAGTGCACGGATACGTTCCCTCCTGCTGGGAGTTTTTTTTTGAAGCAAGAACTAGATTCATTGCATTAAGGAAAACGATACAGAGAAATCTGGAACTGGACAGCTGCGCCTACACTTTGCAGAAAAACCCTTGCTAAAAGATAAAAACAAGAAAAACCAAGGGGGATATTCCGCCGTCCCGCCGCACCGCCGTGCTGACTCGCCGGAACGGGGGAGGACGAATCGCCGGTCGTCACCCGCGGACCTGCAGAAGGGGTCAGAGGACGAGGACAAAGCCTCGGAAGCCTCGGTCAATAGCCGCAAAAGCCGTCCGCCGCGAGAGGCGGAATGAAAACCCGATGTAGCACCGGCGACAGGATCTTCAGCAGGGAGCGGAGCTCCTCCCGACCACCGGCCTCCCTCCGTCGGACAAACCCGCGACCACAGCACGAAGGGGGCGTGCGAGGAGCAGCTGGCGCAGATCCAAACTCCAAAACTCGCCGGCGAAGACGCCGGACGAGGAACCTGAACACCGAACCCGAAGCTCCACTCGCCTCCCGGTGATACACCGCACCACCGGAGCGAGGACGAGGCGGGGAGACTTTATTCGCAACCGGCGGCGCCGCCATCGCCTCGCCGCCACCGAACGGACCGAACCTGCACAAGCAAAGAAACAAAAACGCCACCCCCCGGCTCGCCCGAGGTCCGGCCCGCCTCAGGAGACCTAAGCGGTCACCGGAGGCGAGACGGACCGGCGAGCTCGCCGGAGGGAGGAGACGAAAACTCAGTCGCCCTCTTTTTCGCCTCTCCTTACTGTAGCGACGGGAGGGTTCGAGAGGGCTCCCGAGATCCCCTCCTGCTGGGAGTTGGTGCCTCAGAGCTCACCCCGCCTCACCTCTGAGAGCTATCCTGAAGTCCTCTCTCTCTCTCGCACTCCACCTAAACACCAAGCAAGAATCCGCCACCAAATCAGCCGGCCGCAAGAAAGCGATCAAAGGTAACCAGAACCAGAATCATCCCTTCCCCTCTCCTACTTCTTGGCCTGCGTGCCTCAAATCTACAGCCTCGAGTTGCTTGCTCCTCCCTCTGTGTCTCGTAGCTTTCTTGTTGTTCTTCTGTGTGTACTTTTAAAATCTCCCTTAGCTTTGACGAGCTAGATCCTAAGACCGGAGAACAGAAATTTTAGTTTCGTGTGATTTGCTCTCGTGGTTTTTTAGCGAACGGAAATTTCGTCTGAATCGTCCCGTCTTCTCGAGGGGGAAAAACCGCACATTTCGTCCGTGTTTCTGTGGCCTGTACTAGAGCTAGCTCTAGTTTACACTGTGAACTGCTACTTGTGTTCAAGTGATTTAGTAACCGATCCAGAAATCTGCGAGGTTTTCTCGGCCAGATTGGCTGCGCTACACAGCACTTGGTTTTAGCCTAGCTCAGAAAAGCCAAAGTAGTGTCTTGTTTTTCTGAAATAAATTGGTGTCTTGTTCTTACTGTATGTGGAGCACGACTGAGGAATCTTGAGTAGAACAGCATTCACCTGTATGGCTCTATAGTTTCAGTGCTGGTAGATAATAACGGTCGGTCTTCTCCGCCGTTCGAAATGCTGAATGCGTTTCCAATCCTGCAGAAAAGCTGCTCTGAAGTGGATCCTGTCTTCTAGAGAAAAAAATTGCTGTTGTTTTTTTGCTAGTTGCAATGAGAAAAGTGAGCAGCTAGCTATTTTTTGCTGGTTGGTTGGTTTACCATGTGTTTTCTTTTGCCTCAGGGCTGCAACTGTATGAGCCTAGTTTAGGTAAGGTTAGGTCACATTTGTCGCAACATGCATAGCTATTGGGGTCGCGAAGAGTCAGATAACTTCCCTACAGCCTTGGGAATTATTTGCATTTGAGTTCAGTTTTCGTTAGTGAAAAATGAAGCCAGAAGAATTATTTGTAGTAAAATCGGATCACCTGCTAATGTGATGAATCATATCTAACGTGACCCTGAAGCAAGACCTTGATTTCTTTAACTGGAGGCATGGATACAGCCTATGGAACTGAACAAGACCTAGTTGCAACAGTTTTGTGCATACTGGTATTCTCAAGGATAACTTGGGTACTGAAATGACATGGCCATACCCATAATATATTGAACTTTACCTCCGTCATTATTTACGTGCTGGTATGCTAAAATACCACTTTGATCATCCGAGTGGACAACTGAATGATGTACTTGGCAGAACCTTCTTATTTGTGATTCTTACCAAGTAGTTTGCTTTCTTCCACTCCAAGCATGGCATGATGGTACTTCTCCATTATTTAAACCTGTAATCTATGCAAGTTTCCAGCCCTCTGTTGGTTACTTTCTGTGTACTGAATTGTGTAGTTTCAATGGCTGGCAAGTACATCGTCGCCGGACTTGTTGCCTCTGGTGTCATCTCATACGCTTGCGACTACGTAGTTTCGCAGAAGAAGATCTTCGGTGGTACGTAGTGTGTCTTACCTCTAGGTCCTAATATGTGAATTCAACGCAGTGTCAACATACACTCTTGGTGCTTCCATGAAGATTGTATCCAAAACCATTTCCTCTTTGTTAATTATTTTATGTTACTCCTTGACAGGCACCACACCAGGGACTGTGTCTGACAAGGAGTGGTGGCAAGCGACGGAGAAGAAGTTCCAAGCCTGGCCTCGCACCGCCGGGCCACCGGTCGTGATGAATCCCATCAGCCGCCAGAACTTCATTGTGAAGGACCTCAAGCCCTGAGGCCTGAGATGGTAAGGTAAAGCAATTTAGCAACACAGCACGCTCCGTTGCGTCACTCGACCGATGGCGGGCCTTGTTTTCACATCAGATTTTACAGTGCTGATTTTAGATCTTCACTTCCTGGTTTCAGGTTTGTGACGGGAGCATATGCTGAAGGCTTCGGCTAGAATGGTGGTGTCTGTAGCTACAACCTACCTATCTATATGCTGTACTCCTAAATCAGTACCTGGTCTCAATAATAAAACAGTACTCCTTCTAGGGCAGTCTGGTTTCTTTTTCTTTTTTGAAAGGGAAGTTTTTATTGCATCCAGTGGATGCACATAGTCTAAAACCAGTCATTATTACATAGATCAAAAGAAAAATATTAGCACACAAGCTAATGTCCGAAATAGTTTGATGGCCAAATAAGCCGAAACAAAAACAATGCAAAAAGAGACGTTCTCAGCTGACCATAGGAGCATCTAAACACTTGCTCGCACGCCAGCTACTTGCAGAAAATAATTCCAACACCACAGTCTCCAATCTCTTGCTCCCATCCACCATAGGTTCTCTGAACTCGGACTTTTGCAAGGGCGCCCAAGACCGTAGTAAGTTGCCACACCTGTAAATCACCTGGTTTGGATGATAAAAAGATTTCTTATCAAAAACAACATCGTTTCGGCACACTAAATAGACCAACATAGCGCTACCGCACCCACTAAAATTGGCGCCTGAAATTCCTCCCGCATCCCCTGGAGCCAATTCCCAAACAAAACAAAAGTACATGATGGGGGAGGAAGGCCAAAAGCAATCTGGGCTACCCGCCACACAAAGCGAGCAACAGGGCAGTCAAATAATAAATGTTGGATGGATTCGCCCACACTGCAAAAACAGCAGGTTCCATCCCCATGCCAATTACGTCTAATAAGATTATCCTTTGTGAGAATGTGCTGTTCCATCCCCATGCCAATTACGTCTAATAAGATTATCCTTTGTGAGAATGACCCCTCTACCTAAATACCACATGAAAATCTTTGTTTTAAGAGGCAACTTAAGCTTCCATAAATGTTTATGCTGAAAAAGGCTATTAGCATTTATAAGCACTTGGTACATCGAAACGACTGAGAATTGTCCACTACGATGCAGATTCCAAGAAAATTTGTCTGAACCAGGTCGCAATTGTACCGATGCCATTTGGTTAAGCATCCTGTTCCATGCAATCAACTTAGGCCCAATTAGTGCACGCTGAAAGGATAAATTGAGCCCAGGCAAGGACAAGACATGCGCCACCTTGGCGTGCATTTGTCTGACGACATAATACAAAATGGGATATTGTGATCTGAGAGGTGAAGTGACAATCCATACATCCTCCCAAAATCGAATTTGATTGCCTCCCAAAATCGAATTTGATTGCCTGTACGCAGATTAAATCTCCCTAGCAGGAAAAAAAAATTCACCTTCATGAGACCTGTCTAGAATTGGGAGTCGCCATTGCGAGCCTCCACTTGGGATAGTCCTGTGTTGCAGAAATTTATTTCTGAGGAGACGCTGCCAAATGCCATCCTCATTAAGAAGTTTAAATAACCATTTACTTAGCAGGTATCTATTTTTTTAGACCAGGTTCTGAATTCCTAGTCTCCCTTGATCCTTAGGTTGACATATGATGCTCCACTTAGCGAGGCCATATTTCCGAACAGAACCTGAAACATATTTGCTTTTCGACTTTTGTCATCATGGCATGAACATGGTTGTTCTTATGCAGTAAAGTAACGTCAATTATTTTGTGCTTGTTGCAATGGAATATGTGCCTTGCTGAAAGATTTATTTTAGACTTTTCTTCTAACTCTAGAAACAGATGGCCTCTCGATGCGACGCTACTGCACTTCAGTTGGCATCTCATCATCTCATGGTTTTCGAGAGGCTTCTCCAGTCATGCTGATTGCTGAGGCAGATGCCATTTGGTTAGCCCTGTTTCAACCAACACATACTAGCAGAAGTGCACGTTGCTAGTTTGGTCAAAGATTTGGTAATTATTTTGTCAGATAAAATCGCAGATATCTCTTTCCGGGGAGATCTGACGGTTGACTGTACTCCGGTTAGTTTCTGCATCAATATCGGCCGTGGTCTGAAATTTTGCTGAGCTTTGTGCCGTCGATGAACAAGGTTCAGGTGTAGTTGTTCGGTCTGAAATTGTTCAAGGCTTCAGGCTCTCATCTGCAGCACCGATAACATTAGTATACTCACGAAGTCACGACACACGTGGCAGCCTGTGGTGATATGTTCGAAAAGCATGCTAGTCTACAGTCTGCCCCGCAGAGGGAACAAAGGTTAGTTGCAAAGTCTGCATGGAGTTGTCAAGCCTGTCACCGGCACACCTAAAAAAGTTTGCATGTAAAACATCAAAGCATATCTTTGCATTCAGATTAAGTTGCACTAAATTTGCACCAGTTATTTAGTCCAACCTGCAGTGCAGTATGAATCTAGCATTATGTGATTTCCAAAAAAGGAAAAAGAAACACTGACTTATATGATGTAATATATTGGTCTAGGGTTCAGTTTGCAAGCGCCGAACATATCTTACAATATGCTGCGAAAAAATAGCTTTGAATCTCTATAGAACGACTAGAAACGAAAACAAAAATTAATTTTAGACCTGGACCGGAGAAAATTTCGCGGCTTTGACTGACCATTAGCAATTCTAAAGAAAGTATAAGAACAGAAGTACAGATTTTGTGTGTGTGTTAAGTCTTTTTCATGTAGCTTTATCGGGTATAAAGGGCAGTAGCAGGAGGAGGAGGCAGCGTTCCTTGTCGTCCGTTTTCTTCCACCGACCCACCCCCAACAAGGCTCCGCGTGTCGCCATGCCATTTCTTACCCTCTTTTACTACTACTAGTCTGCTTCGTCGTCTTGGTGCCTGCACCGGCATTGGGATAAAACAAAGCCACCGATCAATCGAGGTGCAGGAGAAACAACAACTCAGAAAAGGATAAGCTCACACTCTGCTGTCCGAGACACTGCTCTGCGATCCACGTCGAGCTCAGGAGGAGAAAGAACTCAAGAGCTGCAGCTGTTTCATGGCCGCACGAGCACTGACCGCCGCGGGCGCCGGTGCTGGCCGTCGGATGGCTGGACAGGCCGGGCCCCCTCTTCTTGCCTCTTGCAGGTAACCTTTTCCTTTCCTAGAATATAAACTGTTTTTATTTCACAGTGCGATTAGTTTAGTGGAGTTCGCGAGGAAAAGAACAATCGTTGCTGATATTGTTGGTGCAACAACATCCTGTTTTTTCCAGGAGCCGAGCAATGAATCACTCGACCAGCGCCCAGCCGGTGGAGGGGCACAGGGACACCGCTGGGGCGGGGGCGGCGACGACCGGGGCGCAGGTGGAGGCCGCGCTGAACTGCAAGAACGTCGAGGTGCTCCAGGGCGAGGAGCACGTCGGGACGGTGCTGCCGGACGAGTCCATCGGTGGCGCGCTGGACGGCCGCGGCGAGGACGCGTCGTGGGTCCCTGACCAGGAGACGGGAGTCTTTGTGCCCGCCGACGCCGAAACCGCTATCCACGGTGGCGCGCCTCCCGCTCCACCGCACCCGCCTGGCGCCGCCACCGGCGGCTCGTCGTCGTCGTCGGTGCTGGACCAGACGGTGTTCGTCCGGGAGGACATGGAGGACGTCGAGAGGCCCGCCATTGACATGGCCAATGCCAAAGACAGTAGCAAGAACTAGTAGCTATCAGGCCTGTAGTTTCAATAAGCTTTTACTTCATGGTAGAATAAATCCCATGTCTGCTCTCTGTAGAAAGGCTTGGGTTACTAGCTGGTGCAGAGCTCTTAAGAATTTGCATGTCAAGTTGCTGCTATCGTCTCGTTCTAGCTTTGTTTAGCATTAACATTGCACACTGTAACGACAGCACACACGGTTGAATCAGAACCTAATGGAAACAAGTGATTAGTATTAGCAGAACTAAGATAAGCTATATATGCACAAGAAGAAGGAAATGAACTTTTGGTTTGCTCACATCTAATACGTGTCACTTGGCGTGCACACTATGGACAAGCTTTTACTAGTTTATTTCCTGCTTCAAATTTGATTCAAGCACGGTCACTGCAAGCAATTGTGCAACGCCCAGAACCTAACGAAGTTCTATGCAAAAGGCAGAGAGATTACAATTTTACAGTAGAAGGAATTCATAAACAGATGGGACTCTTTGGAGACTGATTTCAGAATTGGCGAAATTCGAAGAAATCAGGATTGGGATGTTCAAAAGGAAAGCACATGAATGAAAGACCAAATCAAACCTGCCGCAACACCCAAAATCAAGATCAAAATCAGCGATGTGTAGCTTACTGACATTAACAGTTCCAGTAATCAGTTCAATGCTTGAGGCACACAAGCAAGGCGCAAGCAGCAAGTATAGAGCTGTCTTAGAGATAAACAACATTGCCGTGAATTCTGAACGGCGAGGCAAGAAATTGAGTACAGACTACCATACTCCAGTAAAACCTCCGAGTAATGCCGGACATAGTTACATAATTTTGCATATCGATATTTCCAAACTTTGCTGATCGACGCCTACGGGGAGTCAAACATTCTTACAGCAGAAGTTGCTCCAGCAAGCAATAATAGCCATGCTCATCATGCATCAATATCATCAACCATCACAGACACAAAGAGAACATACTGGGGACAACCCATATAGGTTGCACCATACTTCCACAGCTGATGAAAACAAAGATGCTTGCACTGGAGGCATCTCGCTGCAGCTGCTTGCCCAGCTCAAATGCAGTCCAATGTTCAGAATCATGGGAATAGAAGTATATGCAGTTGCTCCTCCCTCCCCATCTCTCTGGGTTCATGAAAGACAATGGCTGACTTCTCTCATTGGTGCTGATGAAGATCGCCCAATTCTCTAACTTCTCCACCTTGAACCACTTTGCACGTCCAGTCGATAGGTCGAGACAGAAGGCTTTGAAGGTGTCCCCTCTGGCAAGATGCTGCCTGGTGGACATGCTTTCCCAAAAAAAAACTGCCATTTTCTGTATGCGAATCTGGGGTGCCAAGTGCACGGTAAAGAGCCTGCCACAAGAATCCATGCCAAAGACCTGGCCTTCGAAGGCCACAATCTGCTTGATCATTCCATTGGAAGAAGAAGGTCTCAACCAAGAGTGACTACCGACATGCCAAAAGAAACTGTGGGATCCAGTGTTGACAAGGAGATGTGAGTCGAGCGATGCTCGAGGTGCCGTGAGTGCGCCGTAGCAGAGCTCAGTGTATTTGTCACCCGGTAGTTGTGGAGTTGAAACACTAATACTTGTGAACACATCAACAACGAGACATGATCTGTTGCTGGAGAAGACGAGCTGACCATAGGAAGCACCCCTGAAGCAAAAACTACCTAGAGGACTCGGCGGGGAATTCTTTACACAGGAGAGACTAACTAGGGGAATCTGACAGCAAAGGCGAGAGTGTTGGCTGGCTAGATCAGTGACATGACATGGGTGTTTATGGCCAAATGGGTGATGGCGAGGAGAGCGCAAAGGGACATCAGGTTGGAGGAGGAGAGGTTGGAAGAGTGTTGAGAAGGTAGATTTGTACGGATAGGAAGAGAAGGCAGCATGCCAAGAGCGGCAGGTGGCAGCGAAGGCAAGAAGGTCGGAGAAGGAGCCTGACAGAGCAACAATGGAGTGAAGCAGGCCATCTGGTAGGTCTGCCCAACCTTGATGTCCAGACATCTGGTAGTGCAACGGCCCTTGGTTTTGCAGGTTGCAGCTTCTCTGCGACAAATTATGAATTCATAGACAACAAACATTAGAAGAATGAACTGGATGGTAAGAAAGGAAATAGACTGAGTGCTAAAGATGCTAAGAAACATGACAGTGCACATATGGTTCCTGAGATGCTGGTTGTTGATGTTGTTATTCTTTTTTTTTGAGAATTACGCAGGCAGAGTGATAATCACACTAGTAAGACGCTAAAAGGATTCTTTTTTCTTGGGAGTCTGAGATGAATTCGAGGATCAAGTCGAGTGCCATCAGTTACAGTATATGCAGCTAGCTTTGAGTGCTGTGGTACTACCATGGAGCTCCTGCAGTTCGCAGAGCGAACAGCGAGAGACTGACATGATTAAGCCAGGAAGAAATCAAGTAGTATGCGAGCTGTAGCCTGATGAAAGGTTGTTAAGATCCGCAGGGTGCAGCAACTGAGCGAGCACAATGGGCAGGAAGTGAGCACGAGCACGACGAACCTGAGCTGCGCTAGCCTACGCGAGCATGGCTGTACTTGCTTTGCTTATTCCCAGGTGGAAGATGAAATCGGCGTATTAGACGGCTCCTCCGGCTTGCCCATCCGGCTCGGCCTCGAACTCTGCAGGCCCCGCACGGCCGCGCCCAATCGCCGCCGCGCCTTGGCTCGTTGGAGTCCCCAATCTACGCCGGCCGGTCCGCCCCCAATCGTCGTCGCTAAGCCTCTGTCGGTCCGCCACCAATCAATCGCCGCCAGCCACGGCTCCAAGCTCCGGTCCCCCAAGGTCTCCTGCTCCGCCCAGCGCCGATATCCCGACACGCCGTCGTCGAGCGAGGGTTTGGGGGTGATCGGCGTCGTGCGCGTCTGCCTGCTCTAGTCTGAGAGAGGCTGCTGTAGTTTAAATTTTTTTTTCCGTGAGCGTCGTCTTAGAAAATTCTAAATTAACGATCTTAAATGTTATTTATTTAACGATTAATTCGATAGTTACATATTTTTAAAATTATATATAATATATTTTTTAGATATGTACCACTACACAGTTATATATTTCTAGATTTTAAATTATATAAATTTTGTCGTATAATACTCGATCGAGAAATAACAAATAGATGAAAAATAGTAAATCCGGTTTTTCTAAGAAAAAGAAGAGTGGTTTTGTCGCGCCCGTTTGGGTTGATTGATGGCCCAGGGAAGCCCATGGACGACTAGAATTGGCCCATAAACGCAAAAACGCTCAGGCCGTATTCAGGACATTCTCTTCTCCCTGTTGAAACAGGTAAATATGTTCCAGCTCAGAAAAGCAATATATCCATCCAGTGCAAGACTGAACAATAGAGGTAGAGAATGAAGGATGAAACTAACTGCAAGCTTGAGTAAGCGCTAATGCCACCATAAACATCTCCTACAAAGTTCTAAAAACTGAAGGACAAACTTACTGCAAAAGCTTTACTACACCTACCACTATGAGCATCATCTCCTATCCAAGCTGCAAAAGCCTCTGTTCTCTGTTGGAAGGGGTAATTTTTCACAAGGAGCAACTATCACCGGCCATCGAAACAGAACATGCTTTGGTACACCCAGAGGGTCTCCAGCCGGCGGTACCAGTTTCTGTCGTACTTAAGGTCAAGATGGGGATTCCGCACAGTATCTGCCTTGTCACCAAGCCCATGTATACTCCAAGCTTGAGAGTTACGGGCGTGATACAAGCAGCTGCTCTTCCCTCCTCATCGTTTCGGGGGCTCATGCAAGAAAATACAGGGCTCCTCGCTTCACCTGCTTCAAAGAGTGCCAAGCTGTCCACCCATTTTGCAGGCTGGGTTGACATATCGAAGCAGAATATTTGGCGCAAAACAGCCAAATATTCCCCATTCCGCTCGGTGCACAGCGTTGAGGATGAGAGGATGGCAGCTGGTCCCGGTTCTGTCCGTGTCGTGTGCCAGCAGAAAAGAGGGATGCAGGGAAGTGTGAAAAATGCAAGATTCACCTGCTTAATCACTTACCTTTAGCTGCTCATGGTTCACCTCATCTCATGGATATCAGGACTGTTTGCAGTACTTTATTTGCCTTTTGCTGGAATAAAAAAGACTGTACTTTCATTAGCTGCTGCTGTGATAAAAAAGTTTTTTGCCCACGCCATGGAACTCCGTTTTGCTCCATGCACCTTCACTCACACACTGACATCAGGGCTCCACTCTACAATCTCTAGTCAGAGAAGCTTTTCCACGCGACGGTAGTGCCTCCCTCTTTCTATCTTTCTCTGTGCCCTGCTGCACCGAGCGCCTCTTTTCTGCTGGCACACGACACGGACAGAGCCGGGACCAGCTGCCATCCTCGACAACGACCCCTGTGCACCGACCGGCACGGAGAATGGCAGTCCCGTGGCAGAGAGCTAAAGTTCAGACCAAGTGTCAGTTCCGACCAGCCAATCAAAGAGGGAGGACTGAGTACTGACAAGGAGATGCGAGTTGGGTGATGAAGAGGAGCAGTTAGAGCACCACAGTAGTAGAATTCTCTATCACCTTCGTCGCTGAACGGGAGATGTGGAGGTGAAACCTCAGCGCTAGTGAAAACATGTACAACAAGACAACATCCGCGCAACAGAACATGAGATGACCACAGGAAGAGCCAGCAAAATGCATCATCTCAAGAATTTCTTGAAAAATCTGGCAGCAAAGGGTGGTGTTTTGGTTGGCTGGATCAATGACCTTGCACGTGTGTAGCTTATGGTGACCGTTGTTAGAAGAGAAATGAGCAGTACGCTCTCGCCCAACCCCTAGCGTCACCGCCCCTCTTTTCCCCTCCTCTCGTCTCGCCGCTGCCTGAGCATGCTGTCAGGAGCCCGCGCGGCTAGCAAGGAGAGCAATGGCGAGGTGCCTCTCTCATCGGCGCTACTGTTGACGTCCGTGGCTGTAGCGGGTGGACGGCATGGTGCGGGGCCGTCGGATCTGACCGGTGTCAGCCTGATCAGGTCCTTGCCCAAGCTAGGCTAGGCGGTGCTGGCCGTTGGGCCTACATCGGCCAGCCGTGGCACGGCCTCTGCCAGCCGTTGCATCGCCGGCTACCGGCTCGCTCTCCAGGTTCTGCTGGCCTTGGGGGCTTGCTGTGCTGCGGCCATGCAGCATGGGGGCAGCATGGCGTGCCCAGATCCAGTCCAAGGTTGGCAACCAGGTGGCGTGGGCGACGGTCTCACAGCGAATCTATGGCTTCGGTGTGAACGGCCTTTTCCTCGTCGCGTCGGGAGCTGACTAGACCTTGTGAGCCGGCGTGGGCGGCCGCAGCGGACCGATCGGTGCTGTCTACGTGCCCCCTTGCACTCCTGCAGCCGGATAAGGTGGTTGGCAGCATGTCCTCTTTAAGGGCCGATTTCGCCACGACATGTGGTGGTTGTAGAGAACTATGTACTATTATTTAGAATAGTATATTGATCTTTGATATCTTAGAGATGAAGTGTTATCACATTGTAGCCGTTCGTATATTATAAACTTATATTAAAACTTTAATAACAAAGTATAGTCATACAATAATTTCTTAAAAGTATGGAGAATTTAAAACCGTTTCTGATTGCTATAACAAAAGCCATTTTCTACATGACTCGACTTGCATATCCTATATTTCTACTCTGCGGTGTTCTCGTCGCGGTAGTCGAAGTGGTAATCCACTCTTTCGTCGTCCTTCACCGATGCTTACTCCACAGAGATGTCTTCTTCAACCTCGACGTAAACTATGTCTTGCTCAGCCATCGGCTCACAATCTAATTAAAAGAACTATAATAGAGGGTACTTAATGATTTCAGGATTAGCAAAAAGGTGTTGAGAATAGCGGTGTTCTCCAACAAATCAATTTTGTGAGGAAAGAGAGAGTTATGATCTCTTATCTTACAGGCTGCTAGAATCCACATGGAATAAAGTGGTCTAAGGCTAAAAGCCACGAGTACAACAGTATATAAAGACTCTAGGATGTCCACCCTAGCATTAGAGTCAAAATCCAAACTAAATCTAACTTCCTTAAGTTACATGACTCTATTTAGAAAGTAACAGATACAACCGCCGACTTATTATGATGATTGCGGACAGACCAAAAGGAAACTATGGATGGGCGTGTGCACATTGGAAAGTATTCGGAATTAGCTTTCCAACAAGTACTTATTTGCCTAATTTAGAGTTCGAATGAGGAAACCATAGCTATTTCAAATTTGGACATGCTGACTGATCCGAACCGAATCCAAAATGAGTTCAACTCTTTCTATCTTCTCTTTTCTTGCCTATTTTGCCCCAAGTCCAAGTGGAACTAGATAAGAATGGCATTAGTAACCTTTGGATGGTTATAGGGGTGTAGAATTTTACCAATACTTCCATATAAGTTTCGGATTCCTCGAGTATGTCAATTCTCGCGTGTAATCTGAGAAAGCTTGTGCAATCTTTACTTCTATGGCCATAACTTTTTCTTGGAAGCTCCAAATCGTGCACCGTTTGATTCATTGGAAAGTAGACTCGATATTCTTTCCAAATATACATGTAGACACTTGTGTATTTTGACTTGTGCCGCAGTCCTTCATCCCTCTTCTCCCGTTGGACGCCAGTACATCTCATCTTCAATTTGGACTTGTATAGCTCAACAAGTGTTCTGCAAATATCATAAAAATAAAGTAGTAGCTCTGCATCTCGATATATAAAGTGTATAAGACAAGTGTTAATTGAATCCACCTGATAATATCAATGAGGCTTAGCACTTCTTTCTAACATAAAGAGGCATGTTGATAAATACAAGTGGTCGCTGATGCTCCCGCATCAACAGAGTTATTTTATCATTGTTCTGTTATAATTCGTGTTGTAGTCTCACATAACAGACTTAGACTACCGATCTTACGCTGACACTTAGTTTTTGCATCAATATGGAACGTGATATAAAAATTTTGTGTGCTTTGTGCTGTCGATGAACAAGGTTCGGGTGCAGTTGTTCGGTCTCAGATTGTTCTAGACTTTAGACTCTCGTCTGCAGCAGCGATAACATAATACTCACAAAGTCACAACCCACATCTCAGCCTGTGATGATATGTTCGTAAAGCATGAGGGACTAGTCTACAGTCTGCCCGAGAGGGAACAATGGTTACTTGCAAAGTCCGCATGCACAGGTACACCTAAAAAGGTTTGCAATGTAAAACATCAAAGCATATCTTTGCATTAAATTTGCACCAGTTATTTAGTACAACCTGCAGTGCAGTATGAATCTAGCTTTATGTGATATCCAAAAAAGGAAAAAGTAACTACTGACTTATGTGATGTAATATAGTGGTCGATGGTTCAATTTGCAGGTGCTAAACTGTGCCGTATCAAACTTATCTTATAATATGCTGCTGAAAATATCTTTGAGAAAATTGGTGTTCGTTTTAGCAATACAATTATAATCTAGCTCTTAAATACACTAAATAAAAATCGTACTTACCACCTAATTGAATATATATTTATTTTTTAACCAGAAGGAGATTTGAACTCTTTCTCCGTGGATTATGCCAAAAGCTAAAGCATTTAACCAAACAACATTATATGAAATTTCGCTGACTGTGAGCGTCATGTTCTTGCAACCGAGGACCGGCTTGCTTCCATTGAACTCCAGGAGGGCGTCGAGGACAGAGTGATGTGGAAGTGGACTCCTAACCCCATCTACTCTGCATGCTCCGCCTACAGGGCGTTCTTCCATGGCCTCGAATTCTTCCCCGGAGGCTGTAGCCTCTGGAAAGCCTGGGCCCCAGCCAAGTGCAAGTTGCACATATGGCTACCGCCGATCGTCTACAGTGTCGTGGCGTCCCAAATCATGGAACCTACCCACTGTGCTTCAAAGCCCCCGAGTCTACAGATCACCTATAAATAGCCTGCAACTTCACTGCCTCTATCTGGCAAGCCGTCCTTGCGTGACGCGGCTTATCTCACCTGCAGCCGTCACCGCAGGATGTGCTCATCGAATGGTGGCCAACTAGCAGAAAGCATGCGCCAAAGGACGGTCACAAGGGATTCGATTCAGTCGTGCTGTTCACTGTGTGGATTCTGTGGAAGGAGTGCAATGTGAGAATATACAATGCTCCTCAACAGCCCAAGTTTACAGTAAACTGATAGAAGAGCTAAACCTCTGGAAGCTCGTAGGAGCGTCGCGGTTGAATGATATCTGGAGATAGTTGCTTAGGGTGTGGGATGTTATGTTATCAGCGCGATGCGTAGTCTGCCAGCCACTTGCTCGCGAATCTGAACCTGAGTCACCTGTGACCGACGGCTTCTTTCTACAAGCACTTCCGTGCTCTTTTTTCTTCTAATACATCGATACGCAAAGCTCCTGCGCGTTTTCTAAAACACTATATGAAATACGATCTGGCAATGGCTCGGTAAAGGACACCGTCGGCTGTTGAATCTCTATTGAATGAAACAAAAATTAATTTTAGACCTGGACCGGAGAAAAATTCGAGGCTTTGACTGGCCGTTAGCAATTCTGAAAAAATATAAGAACAGAACTACAGATTTTGTGTGTGTTTTAGTTTATCTTTTTTTTTAAAGTGATATTTTCATCTATCTTTATTCGGGTATAAAGGGCGGTCGCATGCCAGAAGGAGGAGGCAGCGTTCCCTAGTCGGTCCTGTCGTCCGTTCTTTTTCTTCCACCGATCCACCCCCAACAAGGCTCCTCTGCTTCGTCGTCGTGGTGCCTGCACCGGCATCGGGACCAGTAAACAAAGCCACCGATCAATCGAGGTGCATGAGAAGCAACAACTCAGAAGAGGATAAGCTCGCACTCTGCTGTCAGAGACAACTGCTCTGCGATCCACGTCGAGCTTAGAAGGAGAAAGAACTCAAGAGCTGCTGCTGTTTCATGGCCGCACGAGCACTGACCGCCGCGGGCGCCGGTGCCGGCCGCCGGATGGCTGGACAGGCCGGGCCGACTCTTCTTGCCTCTTGCAGGTAACCTTTTCCTTTCCTAGAATATAAACTGTTTTTATTTCACAGTGTGATTAGTTTAGTGGAGTTCATGAGGGAAAGAACAATCTTTGCTGATATTGTTGGTGCAACAACATCCTGTGTTTTCCAGGAGCGGAGCCATGAATCACTCGACCAGCGCCCAGCCGGAGGAGGGACACAGGGACATCGCCAAGTTTAGTGGGAATCGTGCTAATACATGTGATCAGATCTGCTTTAATCGCTAGTCGAGAGGCGCTAATTGACCCTGTTTAATCAAGCAAGATGGAAATGCATGTGCTCAGATCCGCTTTAATCATCCCGACGGGGAATCGCGCTAATGCATGTGCTCAGATCCTTTTTCATCGCCAAGTTTAGTGGGAAATCGTGCTAATGCATGTGCTCGATCCGCTTTTCTCGCCAAATTTAGTGGGGAATCGTGCTAATGCGTGTGCTCAGATCCGCCCGCTTTCATCGCCAAGTTTAATTAGTGCGAAATCGTGCTAATGCATGTGCTCAGATCCGCTTTCATCGCAAGTTTAGTGGCGCTGATTAACCAATAATACTGCTAGTATATGTTATCATTTGGTCTAAACTACTAGTATAACTAACGGCGAGAGAAATAATCGCGACGAGAAAGAAAAAACTCTCCATCAGGCTTGGTCCCCTTTCTCTATAAGAGCACTAGTGCGACAGGTACCTGTTGGTGGCAAGAAAAAGAGCGCTGCAACTTCTCTTGCCATTGCTTGGTGCACCGAGTCCTTCGATTGTGAGCTCTCAAACACTGTTCTGAGAGGAGTCGGTCGGAGATGGCTGAGACGACGGTGCTTAGCATGGCAAGGTCGATGCTGAGCGGCGCGGTCAAGATGGCCGCGTCTGCCGCCGCCGCTGAGACGGGCCTCCTCCTAGGTGTGCGGAAGGATGTCTGGTATGTTCATGCGCGCGACAACTTCCTGCATGCACGTAGGATCGAGCAATAACCTGCTCCAAATGTTCATTTTACCGGTGACAGGGTCTTTAGTCCATTTCTCACTCTCACAAACATTCCTAGTCTTTTTAGTCTGAATGACCAAATTAGGATCAGAACTGAAAATTGAGAGACCAAAATATATATAATCCCCCAAAAGTTTCATGAGTCTAGAAAGAACCACAACTATATGTTTTGTTCATGCAGTAAAGCCGTCAAGGCTCCTATATGCATGCATGTTTTCCCACGTACTTCAACTATATACAGCCCGGAATTGATGTCCAGCAGTCTCATTTTCTGCTTAAACTCTATATCCAAAACCCTCCCTCGGATAGGGGAACACCTATTGGATCTATGAATTCTTGGAGTGTAAAAAAATGTTATGCTTAACACGTAGCATTATAAGTTTGCATATATATATATATAGCTGTTCATGAAGATGCACCGTTGCATCCCCTGAGCCATAGAATGGCACCAAGAGTTTTCCTAAATTTCTGTTGAATCTTTGTCTGGTAGGTTTATCAAAGAAGAGCTAGAGACGATGCAGGCATTTCTGGAGGTCGCTGAAGCAACAAGGAACAAAGACGTGCTACTAAAAGTGTGGGCGAAGCAAGTAAGGGACCTTTCCTACAATATTGAAGATTATCTTGGTGAATTTATGGTGCACGTGGGAAGCCAAAGCTTGACACAGAGGCTGATGAAGCTCAAAGATCGTCATCGGATCGCGGTGCAGATCCAATATCTCAAATCAAGAGTTGAAGAAGTAAGTGTTAGGAACACACGTTACAACTTGATCAAGACGGAGGCGCCCAACATCATTGGTGAGGCGGATTCCTGCGTGGAAGATGTTCGTAATCACTCAGCTAGCAACACTGATGAAGCAGAACTTGTGGGATTTTCCCAGCCTAAGGAGGAGTTGATTAAGTTTATGGATGTCAACTCCAGAGATGGTACTGCCAAGGTAATATGTGTCGTTGGCATGGGTGGTTTAGGCAAGACTACTCTTGCAAGGAAGACCTATGAAGATATTGTGAAGAATTTTTCTTGTTGTGCTTGGATCATAGTCTCGCAGGAGTTTTCGAAGGTAGAGATGCTCAAGGATATGATCATGCAACTTTTGGGAGATGGAGCATTAAAGCAACGTTTGAGAGAACTTGAAGGGAAGACGGTGCAAGTAGATGATCTCTCCACCTACCTCAGGGGAAAGCTAGAGGAGAAGAGGTACCTTGTTGTTCTTGATGACTTGTGGACCATAGAAGCGTGGCAGTGGATCAATGATATTATTTTTCCTAGAAGTAACAAAGAAGGTAGCAAGATAATAGTAACAACACGAGATGTTGGATTAGCTAGGCAGTTTACTCTTGAATCGCTTATCTACCACCTTAAAGCCCTAGAGCCAGTTGATGCCACATATTTGCTGCTGAAAAAGACTAGGAAAACAAAGGAAGACATAGACAATGATAAGAACTTGAAGAAACTAGTTGAACAACTAGTTAAAAAGTGTGGTTGTTTACCACTGGCTAT
Organism: Stipa capillata; assembly: GCA_019208055.1. Taxonomy (NCBI): domain Eukaryota; kingdom Viridiplantae; phylum Streptophyta; class Magnoliopsida; order Poales; family Poaceae; genus Stipa; species Stipa capillata. Next base: position 164,561 of record JAGXJF010000679.1, read on the forward strand.
ACTCACGATAGGAGGCATTCTTGCCAATAAAAAGATAGCCGAGTGGGGAGACATTTATAACCAGCTCCCCTCGGAGCTTGAGAGTAACCCAAGCCTTGAAGCAATGAGGAGGATGGTCACTCTGAGTTACAACCACTTGCCATCTCATCTCAAGTCATGCTTTCTGTACTTAAGCATATTTCCTGAGGATTATGAAATCCAGAGGAGGCGTCTGGTAGAAAGATGGATAGCAGAGGGGTTTGTCCGAGCTAGGGGTGGGGTAAACATTGAGGATGTTGGAAGAAGCTACTTTAATGAGTTAATCAACCGAAGCATGATTCTACCATCCAGAGTGAACATAGAAGGAAGTGTCAAGAGCTGCCGAGTCCATGATATCATGCGTGATGTCATGGTCTCAATTTCTAGAGATGAAAATTTTGTGTACGTGGCCCGGGATAACATAGCTAGGCTAGCAGAGGAGAACTTCCGTCACATAGCATACCATGGTAGCAAGTGGCAAAAGATGGGGATGGATTGGAGCCATGTTAGATCATTAACGGTGTTTGGTGAGGGACGTATAGAGCCATCACCTTCAATTTTTTCACTTGACTTGAGGATGCTTAGAGCCTTGGATCTAGCGGATGTAAGATTTGGAATCACACAGATAGATATCAACAATATAGGGTTGTTGCGTCACTTGAAATATGTGAAAGTTGGTGGATATGATTCAACTATTTATAAACTTCTAAGATCCATAGGTAAACTACAAGGATTACAGACTTTGGACTTAGGAACAACTTATATCACAACACTACCAACTGAGATCAGTAAACTCCAGAGTCTCCGTAGCGTCCGTTGTAGGAAAAAATATTTCTTCAATTATTACCGTAAAGGATGCTTGACCGCCACATTTAGTCTGCCCATGATATTCACACCTTTAGTTGATCCTGATGAGCGAGCCAAGAGAATTGCTGAGCTGCATATGGTTTGCTCTAGCCGTTGGTCCTGGTCGGACGGTGTGAAAGTGCCAAGAGGTATCGGTAACTTAAAAGAGTTGCAGGTACTAGAGATAGTGGACATCAGACGGACTAGTAGCGGAGTAATTAAAGAGATAGGGGAGCTTATGCAGCTAAGGAAGTTAAAAGTGACTACAACTGGGGCTACGGAGCAAAAGTGCAAGATACTTTGTGCTGCTGTTGAGAAGCTCTCTTCCCTCTGCTCTCTTTCTGTGAATCCTCGTATTGCTGGTGGTACATTGGAGTGGGTGCATTGTATTTCGTCCCCTCCTCCCCTCCTTAGGACCCTCAACTTGCGGGGACGTCTTGGAGGAGAGATGCCCCACTGGGTTGGAAGTCTCGTGCATTTGGTGAAGATTCACTTAGAGGGGAGCGAACTGAAGGAAGGTAAAAGCATGGAAATACTAGGGGCACTGGCCGCACTGCCCAACCTCATGCTCCTTCGTCTTTACCGGGCAGCTTATGAAGGGGAGAAACTGGTGTTCAGAGCGGGAGCATTCCCAAATCTCAGAAAACTTGATATTGAGTTTCTGTACCGCCTGGGAGAGGTGAGATTCGAAGAGGGCACGTCGCCACGGATGGAAAGGATAGAAATTGTTGAGTGCAGGTTGGAATCAGGAATTGAGGGTATAAAGCACCTTCCAAGGCTCAAGGAAATTTCGCTTGGTTTCGATGGTAGAGTGGCACGGCTTGGTGTGCTGGAAGGTGAAGTGGAGGCACACCCCAACCATCCCGTCCTGCGACTGGAGAAGGTCCGGGAGTACCATGACCTGGGGGCGTCGTCCAAGGATCCAATGTTGTACGAGTGGAAGCAACGGAGGAATTACTCCTTGCGGACGCTGCAGCTGGAGAGAGGTCGCAGGTGGTCATATCGACGACGAACGTCAGGAGGTCAGCTAATTTCTCTCTTCTTCGATACTTCGATACTTCTATCACTTACATCTCTCCCTCTTGTTGTCTCCAACAGCGAAGATGATCTGTTTTACACCTACAATTCATGCTGACCACGAATTTCTACTTCACGATCATCTCTTCTCCAGTTCGTTCGCTCCTTCACCCAAATTGGCTGCCCCTGTTACCGCTCAGGTCGCCGCCTTCCTTGGTACCGCTCTAACCTCCCCTCCGTTTGATTGATTCGATCTGATTTCTCGCCAAGTTTGTCAGATTTTTTCTGGAGTATTTTGTTTGCTGCGCACACCAAGTGTTTGTACGAATGTCTGCAAGATGTTTTATGTTTAAAATCTCCTCTATCTTGTTGATTTCAGTACACGATCGCTCTTTTTGGGGCTGCGCATGGATTTGTGGAGGAGATGCGGACCAATGCTGTGTAGAAGCCGTACTTCTGTGCTCCACTGTCAATATGAAGGGCCATCCATTTGTTCGGTGATTTTCTCTCTACATGAGACTTATCTCTCAAGTTCCCAACCGTAAGTTATTTGTTACAGCACATCGACGCTAGATTATTTAGTTGATTCAAGTCATTTGAGTTTGATAGTGGCATGCAGGAGCAGGGTACTCCATGCTTCTGTTTTAATGTTTTATCTTCTTGGGATGTGTCAATAGGAAGAATCGTGCCAGTTGTTAAATCTTACAAATCCCAGTGATCATGTTGCACAAGAGGTCGGTCCTTCAAGGCAACAACTTTTTCTTTTGTGGAGTTTTTTTCTTCATATTTTCAATTCCTCTCTCTTGTTTTCAGCTTGTGATCACATATTTTGGACTTCTGCTCAGCCAAGATCGAAGATACTTGCTGATGTGGTGTTGCTCGGTTCTTCTTCTAGGCCTGCTCCTTTCTTGTTGATGATGTGTCCTCTGCATCAGTCTATCTTCTTCCCAGACTTCCACTTCTTGGTGATAGACTGGGAGTTCGGCGTTCCTCCACAGCCACACTCTGATGTTGTGTCATTAGTTCCATTGCTATTTACCTGCTGGACATGTAAAGATTATCTCATATCAAGTTTCCCATGCTGCAGCCTTTGCTCTTTTATATCCATGGTCTTGAGGTCTTCTGCTTCGATTTCCTATGAACTTTTATTTCCTCCAATCCATTTTGTAGAAGAGAAAAAAATCACACTTAGACTCTCCAAAATATAATTAATTCTTTTTATATCAGTTTGGTTGACTCTTTAGACTCTCACATTACCATTTCGGCTCTGTTATAGCCTCTTGTTTAATATAATTTGAAGCAACCTTTTGTTACCAAACTTTGCAGAAACTTAGAATTTCTCAACCTGGGACAAGCTGGAGCATGGCATGACCAACTGATGATGCAACTTGACTTATGGCGCACTGCCTCACACTTTTGCTGAGGGTTACTAGCAAGGAGCTAACTGGAGGAAGTAACTCCTAATCCTTCCATATATTTTTAATCTATATGCTAGGGACAAAATAGTATTCAGAACGGGAGCATTTTTCAAATGTCAGGAATCTTGATATTTATGAGCTAGAGCAACTCTGCGGGATGAGATTTGAACGGTGTGCTTCTCAAGCTGAAGTGAACAAACATCCCAACCATCCTGTGTTGTGAATGGAGCAAGACTGAACTGGTGATGTCAAGGACACTGAATCATCTGAAGTGTAAGTTGGAAGCCATGGGATCCATTTCTGAGACAGGAGAGAGTTCACCGTGCCTCGACAGTCCATGTACATCAGAAGTTTGAACTGTGAAGTGATCATACTGATAACTGGTCAGTACATCGACAGCTCCTTTTCGTTGTTATCGTGTTAGATGTTCCATACTTACAATTCCTGGTATCGCTTTCAGCTCGTTAACACATATATTTACACCCCTGTTGACCTCAAGGTGTTACATTTGCTAATGGAATAAACTAATTGCAGTAATGCTCTGTATATGCACTCAGCTGGGGAGACGCCGTGGAACATCCAATGGACTACACTACACAAGATGATAATACTAAGCTGCATTGTTATGCTGCAACTGGTCATCACGTTCAACTATCCAAGTTTGCTGCTGGTGGCCTCTGACATGCTGCAAGGTGAAGCTGAGATGCATCCCGATGTTTCTCCGCTAACAGAGGAGTGCAGAGGAGTGCCAAGTCCTTGGGGGCATCAATGGAACCAAGGCGATGGAGCAAGCCACAACGTCATTTCCAGAACTCAAATCGAGTTTACAACTGGCAATTGCTGGCCCTGATTCCCTCAACTAGATGACGATCAGTTCTTCGAAAAACACCATGGAATGGATCAAACTGACGAGAAGACTTGCAATTATCACTACATACTTCCTTTGTTTGCCTTTTGTTGTTGTTTTTGGTTTTGGAGATGACTACTCTCTATTTGTTGCTGCCACTATATTTGTACTTCTTTGTAAATAAAGAATGAGAACGCATGTCGCTATCCAAGTTCTGCTGATTGAGTTCAATGAAATGTGCCTGCTATGGCTGCATTCTGTCTTTCACATGTAACATCGTATGCAGATGCTGTTAACTCTGCGGTTTTTATTCGTTTCACTTTGCAAATTGCAGTTTGTCAGCACAAGGTCTTGCATTAGTATCCAAAATCCGCATTTTCATTTTGGGAGGAGCAGTACTGTTCTTGACTTCGTAATTTGTCATCTTGTTTCGTCATTTCTATTGTCAACAATTTCATGGACCGGGAGCCAGACCAAATTAGGTAATCAGCTGATTGAGATTCAGTTTGGGGTGATATGAAGTCTGCTGTGGGCATCCTTCTGACTTTCGGTTTTGAGTCTGTGAGAACCATCTTGTGTGTATGCCTCTGATGGTGGTGTAACAAAATGTATTTTTGGTTTTGAGTTTGCACAATTTAAACTTGGGTGCTCCGAACAGCCAAATTGACGCCAGCAAAAAATCTGAATAGCCAAATCTTTAATGTTCCAAATGGACACAGCCAACACTGACTAGTCTGAAGAAAAGAACACGCACAGCAGAAGTGGACTCAGAAGCCACTTCCAGAGCTGCAACTCAGATTGCACTCTACTCATTCTTCAGATTGCAGCAAGCCAATGTTTTTCCTGAATACGATACACCATGGCGCTCAGTATTGTTCCACGCAAAGCCTTCCATTGCCGCACGGAACAGGTATTTCTTTGTTCCAAACATCACGCTGGAAATATTCCTATTTACCATGCAAAATGGAAAATACTCCCAATTACTATGTACCCTTGAAAGCTACATGCGTAGGATTTTGTAGTTAGACAGAGCCCTTCTTGTATGCATCAGCAAAATGCAGCTAACCACAAGTATCAAAAGGAAAGCACTTGAATTAAAGACCAAATCAAACCTGATTCCACACCAAAAACCTACCTTCAAAATCAACATTGTGCAGCTTAGTTGAGGCACACAAGGCACAAGCAGCAAACATAAAGCTGACTTAAAGATAAACAACATTTTCATGCATGCTAAACCAAGAGGCTAGAAATCGAGCACAAATTCATCGTACTTCAAATAAATCTTAGCAGTGCCAACATGATCCATATCAAAGTTTCAAAACTTGCTGGTCGACGACTACAGAAAGTCGAAATATCCTACAAGTTCTTACATCGGAAGCTGCTACAGCAAACAATATTTTAGACCCTGTTTGGTTGGACTGTAGTTGTTAGAAAAGCGGCTGTTGGCTGGCTGTTTGGAATAGCGACTGTGGCTGTTGGCACATGAGTCTGTGGTTATGCGTGTTTGGTTGGACTGTGGCTGTTGGCTGTTGTATGAGGAAATGTCTGAAATACCCCTAGAGTGTTAAGAGTATGTATATAAGCTGATTTGAGTGTATTTTTACACTGAGAGTATGTATATGAGCTGATTTAAGTGTATTTTTACCCTGAAATGAGTATATTTATACTGACATAACATATTCTATATGTTTTCAACCTGAATTAATACGAAAACGACTATTTTTAACTTAAGTAAAATTCAAATTACATTATTTATTTTCTCTTCTCTCTCTTCTCTATCTCTTCTCTCTCTCCCTCTTCTCTCTCTCTTCTATCTTTCTCTCTCTCATTTGATTTTATTTTTTATTTATTTATTTATTTAAAAAAAATTAAACTTCATCAATTTTGTATTACCTCTGTCTAGCTAAATATTTGAATAACATCCAATGTGCTGATGCAGGCAAAAAACTCTTTGACCAAAGGGTGAATATCTTTCTAATGAAAACCACAAGAATATCATCTGGAAGAGCAAGTACTGTGCAAATATATTATTCAGCATCATAATACATGTCTTGGTCCCTAATAGATGAGGTGGTACATTTGATGCGTGCTATGGTGAATATTTCAGACATGCGATTGCTGCCATGGTGTGCATCCATATCAGCTTCCGAGGCACCAAAAGTTGAACAAAGTACTCTCATATAGTGCATGGTGTGCATCCATATCAGCTCTTTGTACTGCCTGGACGAGGAGGCCCAAATAGTTCGTCACCAAATCCATGACAGCAAACCTGCTTTGTTTGCTGCTCGGAAAAGAACTTCCTCGACAAGATGTTGGTGAAAAAGGGAAGGATTGCATGTGATGTACGGGGAGGATCCAACATAATCAATTCTGAACATCTCAAGTAGCGCATCATTCCATTTGGACTGCAAAATGTAGCAAGGATTATGAGCATAAGGAGAAAAGGGATTGTGAATAGTTGAGTTGAGACATGTATTGCCGGCCATGAATTTGCTAGCAGAACGAATAATTTACAGTTTATATTGTAGTATCAGGCATGTCTGAGTCGGCTACCTAAAACATTTCAAAGATTTACTGGCACATAAATCAAGAGAAGGTGGCTCCCTCATGCAAGATCATTCACGAGGCATCAAATCTAAATACCTTTCACACATAGTTCACTTCAAGTCCAAGAAAGAGACTTCCCTCTTAGACAGCAGCAAGATCAAAGTCTACATGGTCAGTTCAATGAGGATGGTCATATCACATAATTGCTTCAGACCTTTGACTAACTGTGTCATCCAGCAACTACGCGCTACTTCCAAAAAAATCCACGTTATACAACAGTAGTTTATTAACAGGTTGCAAACTTGCCCAATTGCAGAGCATAATCATAATCACAGAAGGAATGTTTTTCTTTATGCAAAATTGACATAATCAAACATGAGCTAACCTGTTTCAAGAAACCAGCGCCAAACGCTCTCGTCACCTTCAGCGAGCCCTTCACACGGTCCTTGGAGATCACAGATGGATCGTCAGGATGCTCATTTCGTATACTGCGAACTTCCTGCATCGAGATACTATAAGATCAAGAAGAGACACTCAATTAAGCTTGAATCATGCTGTGAACCAATTAAATCACCTCTTGCACTGAACCAATTAAATCCGAGGAGGATCATGCGTTCGTGGTTTCAGACTGGAGCAGTCGTGCTCCCACTCGCACTTCCCACCGCCGTTGGTCATCGTCGGTGCCGCGCGGGGGCCTTGACCGGCGGGTGCGACGCGGCCGTGTACACTGGTCCTGGTGATCTGAGGCCGTGGTGCTGGGCGTTGAGCTCGGTTGGTCGGACCGTTGTTCCTGCTGCTGCTCTTGCTCTTGCTGCTCCCAGAGCAGGCCGCGGAGCTACCAGTGCACGGCGGCGTAGAGGTTGGAGACCAGGAAATCCGTGCCGTCAGGGCCTACGATGGAGACCTCGGTGCTGGAGGGCACGGGCGCACGGCGATGGAGGCTTCGGTGCTGGTCTTGGGCAGCGTCGGTGCTGACTGGCGGCGGAGGCGTCGGTGGTGGCTCGTGGTGGGATCCGGTTGCTCCAAATCAACCGCGGGGATCTCGTCGCTGGAGGCCGAGGTGATCGGAAACGGGGCGGTGACGGCGGGGACGGGGCGGCGCGCATGGCGGGGACGGCCGGGACGGGCCGGATGGTGTCCCGTGGATCCAGTCGGCGACGGCGGGGAACCCGTGGCTCCGCTCGGCGGTGGACCAGCCGTCGGTGGAGGGCCGCGGTGGATGCCTCGGTCGGCGCTGGCTCCGGCTCCTCCCTCCGCCTCGGCCTCCTCGCCCTCCCTCCCCTCGCCATCCGCGCCATCCGCGCCGTGCACGGCCGTGGCCACCGCGCCCGCCGCAGCCGCTCACCTTCACCGTCGTGCACATTCCGGCTCCGGCTCGTCCTCCTCCTCCCACATCCCGGCACCACCTCCTCCTCCTCCCGCATCTTCTCCGTGCCGGCTTCAGATCCGCGCCGAACCCGCCGCCGCCGGTCCCTCCCCTCGTCCCCATCGTGCTCTTCTCCATGCCCGCCGTCGCCTCGCTCACGGCCGGCGACCTCGCCGACCTCCGCCTCTCCCTCGCCCCCAACGCCCCGGCTCTCCTTCTCGCTCGTCCTCGGCTCCGGCCCCGACTGCTCCCCCTCCACGTCCGGCGCCGCGTCCAGCTCCGCGCCTCGGCCTTCCCCCTCGGTCCCTTCGTCACCGAGGCCTGCGCTGCCGCCGGCGTACGCCACCGCCGACCGGCCCACCACGGCACCGCCCCCGCTCGGCCGCCGCCCTACCGCGTTCGTGCGAGATCTGAGAGAAAGGGGATCGGGCTCTAGTCGGGAGGGATAAGGGCAATTGGGCGTAAATTTCTCCAAATCGATGGGCAAAATGGGGATCCCGTAAGTGGCTGTTGCGGGAAGCTGGGGGTGGACTGGCTTTTCCGCATGGCTCAATTTACACACGGAAGTTTAAGGGGGTATTTGGTTGGGCTTTTCAGTATCTTTTCACTGGAAAAAGCTGCAGCCTAAGCAAACGGTCAGCTTTTTAGCAGCTTTTGCCAATGATAGTTGTGGGCTTTGCAGTGCAAATTCAGCTGTTTGAAAAAGCTACCTTTTGCCAACTTTTTACAATATGCTGAAATTTTAGTGCTCATTTTCTAAAATACTGTAGATTGTTTGGATCAACCAAAAGCTATATGTTCACTTTCCCACAGCCACAGCAGCTTTTTCAGACAACCAGCCAACAGCAACTTTTGTCAACAGCCACAGCTCAACCAAACAGGCCCTAAGCCGCTGTTGCCAAAAGGTCCAAAAGCCGGGTGTTTGGTTGGGCTTAGGCTTTTTTCAATTGAAAGCTGGTCAGAAGCCCAACCAAACATCCCCCTTAAAATCATGGAAATAGCTAGTTACTCCTCCCTTCCCATCTCTCTGGGTTCATGCAACACAATGGCTGTCTTCTTTCGTCGGTGCTGATGAAGATTGCCCATTCTCTAGCTTCTCCATCTTCACCTACTTTGCAGGTTCAGTTGATAGGTCAAGGCGGAATGCTTCAAAGGCATCTCCTGTTGATGGAAAAGATCCCTACAACCGACCATGAGAAGCATATCGGGAAAGATGCCATTTCCTGGTCATGCTTTTCCCCCAGTCAACTGCTATCTTCTGTATGCGAATCTGGGGTACCAAGTGCACGATGAAGATCCTGCGATTATCATATATGCCAAAGACCTGGCCTTTGAAGACCACGATCTGCTTGATCGTTACATTGCAAGAACGTCCCAACCAAGAATGACTACCACACGCCAAAGGAAATTGTGGCATCCAGTGGTGACAAGGAGATGTGAGTTGGGTGACGCTAGAAGAGCCGTGAGGGTAGCATAGTAGAGCTGAGTGTATTCGTCGACCGGTAGTTGTGGAGGTGAGACACTAACACCTGTGAAGACATCAACAACAAGACATGATTGTTTGTTGGACAAGATGAGATGGCCATAGGAAGCACCGCTGAAACAGAAATTCTCCAGAGGACTCGGCGGGGCATTCCTGTCACCAAAAAGAGAAAATATGGGAATTTGACAGCACAGGTAGGTACCTTAGTTGGCTAGATCAGTGACATGACATGGGCGTTTAGGTACGAGGTTGTTGCTAAAGGAGCGAGGACGAGGAGAGCACAAAGGTACATCAGGTCAAAGGAGGAGAGGTGGGAAGACTGTTGAGAAGGTGGATTTGGGTGGATAGGAGAAGGCGGCGTGCCAAGAGTGGCAGGTGGCAGCAAAGGCAAGAAAGTCAGAGAAGGAGCCCAGCAGAGCAACAATGGAGTGAAGCAGGCCATTCGGGAGGTCTGCCCAACCTTGGAGCCCGGGCATAGCGGAGACAAACACAGTAGCCCTTGGTGTTTTGAATCAAAAGACAAACATTAGAAGAACGAACTGAATATTAAAAAACGAACGGAGAGTCGATATAAAGTGCTGAGGAAAAATGGCTAGTGCATGTATGGTTCCTGAGATGTAAGTTGTAAGCACACAAACGCGCTTGATTAGTACAAAACATTAGTGACACAATAATCCAGCAAGAGATTGAATCTGTATGGACTACGCTGCTGCTGATAATAACGTTGATAATCAAATGCGGTAAATATTTTATCTCCTGTCCTGAAAACACAGTAATTAATTCAGGCAGATGGACGTGCAATATCTTCAGACGAAACCAAAAATTCCGTATGTAACACAGTTGTTATATTACGTGAGAAATAACAACACATTGCAACACAAAGTGGAACAATGTGCTAATTTCTCGAGAAAGAAAGAAAAAAAGAATGCTCGCTTTCGATAGTTTTCACGGTCGGAGTCTTCTTTGAGGGAACTGGATTACTCTCTTGGCTTTCGAGATGAACAATAGTCAGCTAGCTACGGAGTTGAGATCTTCCAACGGGAACCAGAACCACCCAGATGGGCGAGTACTCAACAACACAGATATGGGAAGGAGAGACGACGGCGACGATGTCGATGCAACGGCGGTCTGCTCCGGCGCCGCCCCAGCGCCCGATGACTCCGCGCTCTGTTTCAGTTTCCTGTGTTGCCTGTGCATCTATCGGCAATGGAATGGAATAGCCAAGGTGGGCCTCATATGGGCTTATCATGGGCCGAGAGCCCGAGACAGTAACATGTTAAGAGAACTCGAGTCTATATACCCCAAAAAGGGTCTATTTTTCATTTTGTGCAGAATTCTGAAATCACAAATGCGTGCACAGCTAAGAATAACATATTCCATTAAAATTAAGAAATGATGTACAAAGAGATACATTTTAGCCTTTCACTGCAAAAAAAAGACAGAAACGAAAGCTAGCTTTTATTCATTTGGTCTGAAAAGGCAGCATCACCATTAACACTAACGGAGGCAGTATTATCAACCCAGGTTACAGCTAGCTTTTCTTTACATCCCATCTGTGCTGGCAAATACTCTTTTTTTTTAAGACCAGATAGCACGGAAACCAATCAACACAAGCATACATTTCAGTGTTATTACATGCCATTGTGTTGGGGGAGCAGCAACCATGCAACAAACCAAGTACTTTCCAGTACAAGCATTCATCCATTCAATTTGTTGCTACTTTGGATGAGTGGATCAAACCATAGATACACAATAAAGCACTCTTCAGTGCAACCATGCATCTCAAGCAACTCTTGTTACAGGAACTGAAGAAGAATGCCTTATTCACACCTAATAAATTCAAAATAACACAATATAAATTCGTTACATAAGTTCGGTTGGTGATGTTGCCTTTTCGAATAAAATAAATTAAGATATAAATGAAAGCACAAGCACAGCACATGCAGAAACATTCTCTTCACCTCGCTGAAACAGGGAAGACACTTAACTTGTCAGTTCCAGCACACATAAGCAATAAGTGGTTAAGTACGCATCTATGCAGTGCAAGGATTAAACAGAAAACTGAATGTAAATGTTGAAACTAACTGCAAAAGCTTGCGTAAGCACCAATGCCACCATAAACGTCTTCTAAAAACTGAACAATGAAACTACCTGCAAAAGCTTCAGTACTCCTGCTACCATGAACATCACCTATCGAAGCTGCAAAAATCTCTGTTGGAAGAGGTCGTTTTTCAGAAGAAGCTGGTAGAGCAGCAAGCTGTAGTTGCTCACCGACAATCATTGATCATTGGAATAGAACATGCTTGGGTACACCCAGAAGCCGCTGGCGGTACCAGTTTCTTTTGTACACAAGATCGGGATCGGTGGAAGGATCCCACACAGCTTCTGCCTTGTCAGCCAAGCCATGTACGCTCCAAGGTTGAGAGTAATAGGCGTAGTAGAAGCGGTTGCTACTTTAATGAGTTAATCAACCGAAGCATGATTATACCGTCAAGAGTAAACATAGAAGGAAGTGTTAAGAGTTGTCGAGTCCATGATATCATGCGTGATGTCATGGTCTCAATTTCTAGAGATGAAATTTTGTGTACTTGACAGGGGGTAACATGGCCAGGGTAGCGGAGGAGAACTTCCGCCATGTAGCATTCCATGGTAGCAAGTACCAAAATATAGGAATGGATTGGAGCCATATTCGATCATTAACTATGTTTAGCGAGAGACCTATGAAACCAACACCTTCATTTTGTTCACCCCAACTGAGGATGCTAAGAGTCTTGGATCTACAGGATACACAATTTAATGTCACGTAGAAAGATATCAAAAACATAGGATTGTTGCTCCATTTGAGATATGTCAATGTTCAAGGATGTGCAACTATTTATGCACTTCCAAGATCCATAGGAAAACTGCAAGGATTAGAGAGTTTGTGCATAACAGATAGTCATATTACAACACTACCAATTGAGATCAGTAAACTGAAAAGTCTACGTAGTATCCGTTGTAGCAACGTTGGCTACAAGAACTCGGGTCTAAGCGACCCTTTGTTTTGCATGATGGCCATAGTGTGTTGTATGCCCATCGTTCTCACATATATAATTTATCCTGGTCATCATGACGTGAAGGGTTAATTTCTGAGCTCCGCGAGGAATGGTCTATAAGGCGGCACCTGTCGGGAGGTGTGAGGGTGTCAAGAAGTATCCGTAACTTAAAAGTATTGCAGATACTAGAGGTCGTGGACATTAGACAGACTAGTAACAGAGCAATTAAAGAGCTAGGGGAGCTTGTGCAGCTAAGAAAGTTAAGGGCGACTACATTTGGAGCTACAAAGAAAAAATGCAAGATACTTAGTGCTGCCGTTGAGAAGCTCTCTTCCCTCTGCTCTCTTTGTGTGGATGCTACTACTGATGGTGCACTCGAGTGGGTGCATTCTATTTCCTCCCCTCCTCCCCTCCTTAGGAGTTAGGAGCCTAAAGTTGTTTGGATCTCTTGGAGAGATGCCCGACTGGGTTGGAAGTCTGATGCATTTGGTGAAGATTTCCTTACAAGGGAGCCTACTGGAGGACGATAAAATCATGGAAATATTAGGGGCACTGCCCGACCTCATGCTCCTTCGTCTTTACCGGGCAGCTTATGTTGGGGAGAAACTGGTGTTCAGAGCGGGAGCATTCCCAAATCTCAGAAAACTTCAGATTGGGAAACCTCATATTTTGATTTCAGATGTACTGAGAGAGGTGAGATTTGAGAAGGATGCTTCGCCTCGGATGGAAAGGATACAAATCACTGCATGCAGATTGGAATCAGGAATTGTTGGTATAGAGCACCTTCCAAGGCTCAAGGGGATTTCACTTAGTAAAAGTAGTAGAGTGGCGAAGCTTGGTGTGCTGCAAGGTGAAGTGGACGCACACCCCAACAATCCCGTCCTGCGACTGTACCATGCGGACCGGGGCAGGCATGACCTGGGGGATATGGAAGGATCGAACGTACAAGTGGAAGTGGAAGCAACAGAGGAAACATGTGCAGCGGGAGAGAGGTCATATCGACGACGAACGTCAGGTCTGCTAATCTCTCTTTTCTTCGATACTAGTAGCTATCATTGGGATGTTACTAATTTCTCTTGTTGTCTCCAACAGCGAAGAGACCAATGTAGAAGTGGAAGCAACGGAGGAAACATCTGCAGTGGGAGCGAACTCGCAGGTGGTCATATCGACAACGAACGCCAGGTCAGCTAATTTCTCTTTCCTTCGATACTAGTAGCTATCATTGAGATGTTCTAATTCTCTTGTTGTCTCCAATAGCGAAGCGACCAATGTACAAGTGGAAGCAACAGAGGAAACATCTGCTATGGGAGAGAGATCACAGGTGGTCATATCGACGACGAACGTCAGGTCAGCTAATTTCTCTTTTCTTCGATACTAGCAGTTATCGTTGAGATGTTACTAATTTCTCTTGTTTTCTCCAACAGCGAAGCGACCAGTGTAGAAGTGGAAGCAACGGAGGAAACATCTGCATTGGGAGAGAGCTCGCAGGTAGTCATATCGACGACGAACATCAGGTCAGCTAATTTTCTCTTTTCTTTGATACTAGTAGCTATCAATGAGATGTTACACTTACATCGCATTTCATCTCTTCCTCAGCGAAGATGATCTGTTTTACACCTACAATTCATGCTGACGACGAATTTCTACTTCACGATCATCTCTTCTCCATTTCCTTCGCTCCTTCACCCAAATTGGCTGCCCCTGGTACCGCTCAGGTCGCCGCCTTCGTTGGTTCCGCTCTAATCTCCCTTCTATTTGATTGATTCGATCTGATTTCTCGCCATGTTTGTCAGATTTTTCCTGAAGTATTTTGTTTGCTGCGCACACCAAGTGTTTGTACGAATGTTTGCAAGATGTTTGATGTTTAAAATCTCCTCTATCTTGTTGTTTTCAATATGCGGTCGCTCTTTTGTGGAGATGTGGACCAATGGTGTGCAGAAGGTGTACTTCTGTGCTCCACTGTTCATCCCACTATCAATATGATGGGCCATCTATTTGTTCGGTGATTTTCTCTCTACATGAGACTATCTCAAGTTCCCAACGGTACGTTATTTGTTACAGCATATCGATGCTAGATTATTTAGTTGATTCAAAGTCATTTGAGTTTGATACTGGCATGCAGGAGCAGGTACTCCATGGTTCTGTTTTAATGTTTTATCTTCTTGGGATGAGTCAATAGGAAGAATCGTGCCAGTTGTTAAATCTTACAACTGCTTTATGCTGTCCGCAGTGTCTCACAAGTCCCAGCGATCATGTTGCACAAGAGGTCTGTCCTTCAAGGAAACAACTTTTTCTTTTGTGTAATTATCAACTGAGTCTTTTTTTCCTTCATATTTTCAATTCCTCTCTCTTGTTTTCAGCTTGTGATCACATATTTTTGGACTTCTGCTCAGCCAAGATCGAAGATACTTGCTGATGTGGTGCTGGTCGGTTCTTCTTCTGAGGCCTGCTCGTTTCTTGTTGATGATTTGTCCTCTGCACCAGTCCATCTTCTTCCCAGACTTCCTGTTCTTGGTGATAGACTGGGAGTTCGGCATTCCTCCACGGCCACGCTCCGATGTTCTGTCATTAGTTCCATTGCTATTTACCTGCTGGACATGTAAAGATTATCTCTTAGCAAGTTTCCTAGGCTGCAGCCTTTGCTTTTTTTAATATCCATGATCTTGAGGTCTTCTGCTTCGCTTTTCTTTTCAGCTTTTATTTCCTCCAATCCATTATTTAGAGAGAAAAAAAAATCACACTTTGTTTTTTAAAGATAAACCCCCTTTTTTTAGCTTTTTATTCTTGGTTCGATATGCACTATAAGTCGTTACTTGTACTCTCCAAAATAGAAGTAATTCTTTTTATATCAGTTTGGTCAACTCTTAGACTCTCACCATTAGAGCATCTCCAATAGCATACCCATATTTTGGGTACCCAAATGCATTATGGGTAGAGGAGAGAGAAGATATGGGTAGCCAAAATTTTTTCTACTTTTACAGCATACCCATATTTGGCTACCCATATGGCTTCTTCTTCTCTAATCCAAACAACAGCAGCAACCCCAAGCTAGCAACAGCAACGGCGGACGCCGGCTCGCCCTCAAGCGGCGGCGCGAGGGGAGGAGAAGGCACCCAGGGCGGTGCTGGAGGAGCCGGTGGCGCGGAGGAAGGCATCGCCGGCGGCGGGGGCCTCGCCGCAGGCGCAGCTTTCTTCGCCGCGCGGGCCGTAGCCGCGACCGCGGGATCCCGAGCTCCCCTCCTCCCCCTGGGCGGCGGCGCCAGATCTGAAGGCGGCGGCGGCGCAGAGGAGCGCGGCGGGCGGCGGGGCTCGGGGGAGCTCGGCAGCGCTGGGGGTCGGGGGAGCGCGGCGGGCCTCGGGGGAGCGCGGCGGCGGCGGGACGGCGACCGGGGCGATGGCGAGCTCGGCGGAGGCCGGGGAGGTCGCGGGGGAGGCCGTCGAGCGGCGGGATGGGGCGGCGGGGTGGCGGCGGGGCTCGGGGTGGCCGCGGGAGTGGTGGCGGCGGCGTCCGGCGGCCGGAATCGGCGGCACCGACGCTGGGTGGGGCGGCGGGGCGGCGGGGAACTTCCTCTTTTGGGCGGTTGGAGTTGGCGCCAAGTTTTTGGGTAGGATGG
>JAGXJF010000680.1:0-70789 GCA_019208055.1 Stipa capillata
GCAACAGGAGCATCGCAGCGATCCATTTATTACAAACTTAAATTACAAACTGAGAATAAAACATGAAATCTTACAAACTGATTCCCAAAAGTACGGGGAATTTAAAACCGTTTATCATTTGGCTAAAGCAAAAGTCTTATCTACATCTCTCATCTCACTCAGCCTACTAGTCTACTCGACTTTGTTCTCGTCGTGGAGTTTGACGTAGCAGTCGACGCCTTCGTCTTCCTTCGTCGACGTCTGCTCTTCAGGAATCTCCTTGTTGACCTCAACATACGCCCTCTTCGCCTCCGACGTCGGCTCACCGTCTAATCAAAGGAATTAGCATAGAGGGATGAGTATAGAAGGTACTCAACAAGTCCAGGAATAGTAAAGAGGTGTTTGATGCACTATCTACTGAGAACGGCAACGTTCTCCAAAAGCAATGCAGTTTTGTAAGGTAAGAGAGTCAAGTTTTAATTTAAAAGTCTAATGATCTCATGTCTCACAAGCTGCTAGGATTCTCGATGAATCCCTTTCTTTCTGGGTTCACAGTTCCGACCAGGAACATGGGAGTGACTAAGCCACAATTTATTACACTCTGCAGAGGTGCGCAACTGTACCCACACAAGATCATAAGCATGTACCCGAGGTAGCTAATCTGAGGTCACGTACCCATGATCACAGAGCTGTTTCACCACCCGCTCGGTCATACTTTGCGTCGCAGTCCCGCACAATGGCCAGGAACTACCAGCCATACGTGACACGATGGTCCAACATTTTTGTGGATAGCCCTCGGCCAGCGCCACCTTCCCAACTGTTGATCTTATAGATCCAACTTTGAGGTCTTCCTTTCCCGGGGGCAGTATGACCTAGGGCAAAGGTACTTTGGCCCAGCCCTGCCCATATAGGGTATGTGGTATGCGCGTTCACTACAGCCCTTAAGCACACTCGATCATTCGTTGCATTAACCTTATATGAAACGATCCCGTGTGATGAAACCTACCTTCCAATGTGCCATCGGCACCCATTCCAAGGTTTCATCACCCACCATGATTCACGCCCAAAAACCGGCGATCAAAATAAAACAACAGTTGATTCATCTTTAGAAAATAGGTTTTCATCTCGTGCATGCTATAGACAAGAGGAAAATTTTATGAAACATTCTCAACGGACATGAACAAGAAACTGGACTTGCCTGGTAACGAGTACATAGTGGAGTTCGACTGGTCTGCTTGCTGAACTCCGGTTTCTGAAGAAAGAAAACAATATAGTCTGATAAGGACTAATCTGAAGGATTCCAAATGTGAATGCGATGACATAGTATTATATGCATGACATGGTGCATGTATTAAGATGCTTTCAAAGAAATGAAGATTTAGACCTTCAAGCCCTTTTGATAGAGATCTTAGAATTACATAAAGTAATAACCAACTTTATTATCCTTAAGGTTTATGTTGAATTGACTTGACTACTCAACCCAATTTCTTTAAAAGTTGGGCTTATGATTTAACCCTCTTCCTCAAAGAAGAATATACCTTTAACTTAATAACTAATCATTTTTATTACAATTTATTTTCCTTTGGAGAAGGAAGAGAATATATTTTCAACTTAAGTAACTACTTCAAAACTCTAATTTATCCTTGGGTAAGCATATATGTATACACATTCTTTTTCTTTGTTTTTCTTTTGGAAAGGAAAAAGGAAGGAATAATTTTTTTTATCTTCATTTTCTATTATAAAGAAAAGAGAATAACGAAAATTTGGTTCTTCTTTTAAATTTGTATTCCTTTTTTTCTTTCCGGCCGGCCCATCAAGCCCAACCCGGTGCCCTCCTCTCTTTCCCTTCATTCTCTCCCTCTCTCTCTCTCTCCAACGTGCACACACACGCCGCCGGCCGAGCCTAACGCCACCGTCCCGGTTTGGTGCCTCTGACTCTTCGGCCTAATCGCCGCCGCCGTCTCTCGTCCTGCCATAGGCCACCAAGGTCGCTCGCCTTGGCCACCGGATCCATGCACCACCACTCCAGTCCCTCCGTCGCCTCAGCTAGCCCGCTTGGAAGGTTGTAGCCTTGGCCCTCTGGCCCAGCTCTCTCGAGCACCTCCCCGCTGCTGTGGAGCCTTGCCTCGGGCTCGGTCTCGTGTGCCTTCACCGGCTTCTCCGGTCGACGCAGCCACCCCGGACATGTCATCCCCCGACGGTCGCCCCACTTGGCCCCTCTCCGGTCACCGCCCGGGATGGCTGCGGCCCTAGCGTCGCAGCTCCTGGCGTCGCCGGTGCTCCGCTGGGGCCCACCCCCGTCGATGGCGCCCGCTGAGCTCGGTCTTCTCCTTCAACTGGTAAGTCTTCTTCCCCCCAACTCTCCCCTTCTATTCCTCAATCCCTCTCTTTTCTAATCCTTCTGATTTGATCTAGGGTTCATACCAAAATTCCTCAAATTACTCTTATGTTACCAATTGTTACTTAGTTTCGGTTATTTTGGGGTGAGCTACCCTGGCTGATTGGTGCTTTGGGATTTTGGTATACACGTACCTCTGCTGGTTTATTTAACATGGCTCTAAACAATTTGATATAACAACTCTTGGTTCTAGGGATGAATTTTTGATGTCACACGTGCTGGAGCAAACATTTGTTCCTCAGAGAGTATCAATGCTAGCAAGGATTTAAGATTGTTTCTCACTAAGATTAGACCGATAGGCCCAAATTTTAGATGATATCAGCACTGAGTCTTATATATGCCAAATCATGTTTTAAGCACGGCTGTGATGCTCAATCTGGTGCACTTGTTTTCCAGGGACATGAATCTATCACTACTTAATTCTTTTCCTGAACTTTGGATTCATATTTTACTGAGTGATGCTTTGGTTCCAATGGTGTGGACCTATAGCTATATTTGATAAGTGTTTAACTCTACACCTGATTCTAGCTAAGCTAATGTACTCTAAGCCCTTGGTTCAAGCTGTGATGATATAGTTACCATCTCTGATTCTTATGTGTGATTCTTTAACCAAGTCAGATTGTTTAGCCGTAAGGACAAGCTGCTACACTTGTTTTTAGCTTCTCACTGCTCCCTACGTATACATGCTTGTTAGTTTATTCAACTAAAAGAACAGATGCACTGCTTAATGATGGGCTTGATCTTGTGACAATTCGTTTTATTCAAGAGAAGGTTAGAGGAAGGTATTTTAATAAGAGCAGATGCTTCATTAGATTTAGTGCTTTAAAACCGTTATTAGCAGATGATTCTTGATCTTAATCAATTTTTTTATTTCCTTCCATATGTGTATATATGCGTGCCATTTCTAGTTCATTTAATCTAAAGAACAAGCACTATGCTCTGCCTTAGCTTTTCCTTACTGGTTTCATGCATATACCTATATGCATTTGTGTAGCACTGAAGAACAGATACTACTCTATTAGCTGCTTATTTGATGCTTAGCTTTGTGATAAACAAACTGGGAAGAATAGATGCTAAACTTGGTCTTTGTCTACAATGATTCTTTGGTCTAAAAAGGATTTAGAGAAGGTATTACTTATAAGAACAGATTATGCACTAGTTGCCTTATTGCTTGCTTAATTCTGTGATGATTTCTCTGAGAGAAATTTGAGAAAGATAGTAGAGAACCTGATAAGAACAGATCTCTACCAATGCTGCCTACTAAAACCCAATGATGATTTTAGTGTTAGAGAAAGGTTTGGGAAAAGATATAACTCGATAAGAACAGATACTATAGATGCTTCCTGAAATCTGAGGGTCCCATTATCGTGCTACTTTCTATGCATGAACATATGGGTTATGTGCTTCTAAGGATGCTTATCTTGTCTCACTTTGGACAAGACTGGATGGCTTACCTTAAGAGCTTGAGGTCCCCTCTCCTTTCTATTCCTTTGCCCTATTGGGTCTGCTTCTAAGCTTGATGGTGGTCCTCCTTCTCCTGCTCTTGATGATCTTCTCCCTGGCTTCAGCTCCTCCTCTAGAGCTCCTCCTCAATGTGCCTTACTGATCTTGGTTCTTGGTGGTCTCCTGGAGCTCACCTTCTAATTGTTGGAATGCCTGCTTTGGTGGTGACTACTACTATTGCTGGTATGTAGCTTGGTTTGGTTGCCTTGTTACTTTATCTACTGAGCCTTCCTAGGCTTCTCCGGTGAGGTTTCTCTTGCCACCTCATGCTGCATTGTTTGCTGCATGGCTGCACTGGTGCTTCTCGGTATTACCACAAGAGCTTCCCTGCTTTTTTAGCTGCCTTAGTCGGTTAAGTGAATATTTTCAATAGCACTTGCTACTGTGTATGGATAGGAGCTCCTCGTGCTGGTTCGGTTGCCTTCTTGATTAGGGCATTTTGGCTACGGTCAAGCTTTTCAGCTGCTGGGTAAAATATAAATGGATGGCTTGTTTGATAAGTCAACAATGTGGTTGCCTTATCTCAACCTTTTATTTGATAAAACCATGTCTTTTCCAAAACAAATTAATGGAGGTATTTTAGTGTAGGAAAAATAAAATTTATTTTATTACCTCTCACCTCTTTTCTCCCTATATATGTGTGTATATATATATATATATATATATTTTGTAGATTTGTCCAAATGAGGGTCTTAGCCACGTGGCCCTCGGACATCATTGAAATAAAAATATTCTGTAAAACTATTTTAAAACTAAAAATTATTTAGGTCATCGGCACTGTTTTGCCTCTGCAGCTAACCCTGCGGATGTCGGCGGAACTGCTGCCGGTGGCCACTTATATTTCGAAACTCCGTTTTCGAAAAAAAATCTGCCTCCTACAGCAACGGCGAAAATCCAACGGTCTCGAGTGTATATACTCGACGACCTCGGATGTCGCCTACATTTCCGAAGAATCTTCCCCCCTCCGACTCTCAGTGTTGCTTCACTACGGCTCAAGATTTGAAGACTCAGAAATTCGAAGATTAGATTTAGATTTTGTATAGGTAGAATATCATTATGTAATTTTTATTTTTCTTCTTCTTTTATTCGTTTTGTAATAACGGTGTATCATGACATTGTAATATTCGGTAATCAGTAAAATTTAATTTCAATTGTATTTACTGTGTATGAATACGAAATGCCATGAGTAATGCGGATGAAATGCGAATGCACAACGAAATTCCCCCTCTCTCAACCTAACTTCCAACGCAGCTCGATAGAATCAGGTCAACTCAGCAATGCGAGCTTATCCGACTTCCACCTCACGCCTCTCTCGACTACTCTAAAACTAGGGTTCTCACAATCTGGATCAATTGCGATAAGATGCATTTGCATCTTTCTTTTCCAGAAGGCATAGTTAGATCCATCAAAAATAGGAATTCTACCCTCATAGCCCGACATCCTTTAACTTTGGCTGTTAAGCCAATTCAAAGAGCAACCCGCTCTGATACCAATTGAAAGGATCGCAGGAGCCGACTAGAG
The DNA here is from genome assembly GCA_019208055.1 of Stipa capillata. Classification (NCBI taxonomy): domain Eukaryota; kingdom Viridiplantae; phylum Streptophyta; class Magnoliopsida; order Poales; family Poaceae; genus Stipa; species Stipa capillata. Next base: position 5,402 of record JAGXJF010000680.1, read on the forward strand.
GGGGGTGAATAGGAGGCTAGCCAAATTTAAATTAACTACTCAATTTAAACAAGTATAAGTCTTAATAGGTACAGCTAGCTGTGTAACAGACAGACTACTCAGGCAGCAAATGATATGAAGATTAACACGTAGCTGTCACACAGGTAGCTAACACAGGTGAAAGAAAACTCTAAACAGGCTGATATAAATTATGACTGTGAAACAGGTAGCTAGCACAGATGGCAGATAAGCTAAAGAGCAACTGTGACACAGCTAGATAACACAGGTATAGAGTAAAGATTATAGCCAGATCAGATATCTATATCAGAGAGTTACACAAGCATGCAGGGAAATAAGCGAGTGAGTACGGAATGTAAACACACAAAGAGACACGTGATTTTTCACCAAAGTTCCACTCTTTTCAGAGAGGTACGTCTCCGTTGGAGAAGCTACTCCTAAGAGATAGCCAGCACTAAAATGTGCCTGTTCTCCGAGTACCTCAATCTTCAGGTCTCTTCTTTTGCTTGTGGAAGTCCTTTTGCTTACAGCAGGTAGACTTCAAATCACCCTCACAAATGTCCGAGCCAACCCACACACGCTTGGGTGATCACTGGCGACTCCTACACCTGTCTAGGAGTAGACACTCCAAGAGTAACAGAATCTATTGCAACAATCAGTTGGAGGAACCAATTGCTCTTACTCAAAGCTCTAACTCTCCAAGATAGAAATTTGGACACGCTCACATAAAGGTTTGGTTATGTTCTGGAGGAGAGGTTCGCTAAGGTTGAAATACAAACAAAGGTTTGCAAAGGTTGAGGTCCAAGCCCTCCTCTGGTCTCCTATATATAGGGTTCACAGGCACCTGACCGTTACACCTATGACAAGCACCGGTGACATAGCTAAACACAACGCACAACGGTAACAAGGCTACAGGCAGACCGACACCTGTGTCACCATTGACTGACACAGGTGAAACCCTAACTGATGTAGACTCCCCTACTCAGCCCAGTCTTAGCACATTACATGCCCTCAGCACACACAACAAACTCTGATGCTTAACAGGAGAGAACCTCCAACAGTTTTCTACCTCAGTAGACAAACCATTGCAGTGCAGTTCCCTTAGCATTTTCAAGCTCTCCCCTGGCACAGAGGTGTACCTGAGTCATAGAGCGGTTGTTCAACTGTGACACAGCTGTGCCACACAGGTAACTATTACTCTAAGGTTTAGGAAGCTAGCACAGCAGTGTACTAGCACAACCCAGTTTCACACTTGTGCAAAACTGTTCTTACAGGGCCACTGACCTCATGGCATCGGTACCACTATCCAACACTCTGAGCATTGAGCATAAGAACTTCCAAATGAGCTTGCAGCTTCATCCCTCTTGATAGTACAGGTGTTACCTAAGGACTCAAGGAAACTAGCAAATCTAGGCTTCGACTTCCACCAACTGTAATCAGGGTTCTTGACATCTTCAAGCAACCATCATCTTGCTAGCAACTCCTTGCTCAGCATCGGCTTCATCACAGCTGTGGCACAGCTATCTAGCATAGCCATCTCCCTGACCTAAGTAACCATCCTTGTACCTTTTTGGTGGTCATCCTTCCTGGATGAATCATTCTTCCTGGAACCTAACTTTCCTGTTAACACTCAAGGTAACTGTTAGATCCCAGTTGAGTTGCCATTAACCATCAAAACCATTTAGGGGCCTAGATGCTATTTCAGATCCCCTGCAAGTTTCAAGAATTTTTAACTAAAATTGATTTTCAAAATATAGGATATTTGCTTAATAGTCAAACAGGGCAGAAAAAATAATCTGCTAATTAAGGAAATATTCCTTTGGCCAAATCTTACAAAAATTTATATCTAGATCTTAAATATCTTCCTGAACTCCTTTTCAGATTCCCAAAAATTTTGGACTTATATTTCTACTAGCTACTGCTCAAATCAATTTCGAGCCCTATTCATATTTCAGTCAAAATGCTTGATAAAACTATTTTTGTTTAGTCCCAGGAAATTATCATAGGTAGAGCACCTCTTCAAGATGCCATGAATTTTTTTATAATTTTGAAATCTTGATTTGAACCCCTGGAAAATTCAAATGCTAAAAATAGTCACCAAAAATCAGAAGAGAAATAATAAAAACATAATAGCATTTTGGGCCACAACGCGGCCCACCTCTCCTTTTTTCCTTGGGCTGAGCCCATCTCCCTCCCGCACCGCTCGTTGGCGCCTAGGGCCGAAGCCATTTTTTCCTGCAATCTGGCGCCCTGCTAACTCCCGCCTCCTCTCTTTCACTGCCCGGTAGGGCCACTGGTCCATCTCCTTTCTCCCCACGCGTCAGCGCTTCTCTACTAGGCATACTACTGGCGCGGCTCGCCTACACCGTACACTACCGGCACCTCTCCTCGGGTTCTCCTCTATTCCCCAATCTCCTACCCTTTATGACTGTGTCTGTCACCACCTCCTGCTACGCCGCATTCGCCCAAGCCCTTGGACGAGTCCGCAGCCGAGCAAACCACCGGAATGAGCTCGGCATTGTTGCTCCGGCGAGCAAGCCGCTACCAGCATCCCCTCCGTCCTTGCATTCAGTGAGGCCTTCCCTCCCTTCACCTTGCCAAACTGAATTGCCATGACCCAAGGAACTCACCACTGTCGTTAATCCGTTTTTGTGCAACTGAGCTCTCCAATTCAAGCTTCTTCCCCAGTGCCGATCATTCCTCCGCCATCGTTGATTCTCCATCTCAGGTAACCCTCAGCCTTCCCCGAGCATCAATTCATCTCTCTGGGGTCTCTCTCCTTCTTCTTAACCCCTCCATTCTAACCCGTGTGCCCTAGAATTCTTCACCACCAAAGACCGATCTCCGCTGCACGCCATCATTTCCGACAACCCCTCTCCCAACCTCGGCAGCCTCGGAAACCCCCTCCACGAGCACCAGGGTAAGCCCCACTTCCTTCCTCCCTTCTTCCCCGTTTGAATCTATGACAAAGCTCTCCCCACCGCTAAAACCTGCACACCTCGCTGCTTCTTTAGTGAACCTCTGCCTCATCTGACCATCAAAATGACCAGACGACGACAGTAGGAGTGAAACCAGTCGAGCAATTTGGGAAAAGGGGGGCTCGGGTCCAGCGATTGGTTTAGCATCACCGTTCTCTAGCCACTCGGGTCACCGGCGATAGAACGTCAGTCTGACTAGTCAGCCAGACTGACCTAGCGAGCCCAGACCATTAAGCTAGAGCAACTGACAACTGGGACCTAGCCCGTTTAAAAATTCAGTTCAAATAAAAAATAGAAAAATAGAAATGCTCATGAGTGGGACCCTTTGTCATAGATTGCGGCTAAGGGAGCTTGCGTAACAAAGGTCAAATTGGAGTTAAATTCCTCAGAAAATGACAAAAGGGGTTGAAACTGATCTAACCTTCAAAAATTCATAACAAATTCATATAAGCTCCAAATTGAATGGTTCTTTTTATAAGTCTTATTTCAATCTGTAGACTATTATCATATACTTTTTATTATGCTACATCGCTGGAAAGTTTCAAAAGTACCTAAAATGCCCCTAAGGACCTAATGTTGAATATAGCTTTTAGAAATTAATCACAAACTATAAAATGACAAATATTGTACCAAATGATAGCTTAGCAAGTATGTCATGTTCTGAACTCTTAACATTATTTATATCCCCCAGGTTATTTAATTTGAGACATGGTCCAATAAAACCCTAAAACCGACATACGCCACTTCAAAAGGCATAACTTTAACCCTAGGACCCTGAATTCGATGAAACCAGTTTCATTAGCTTTGTATGATCATTCTCTACATGTTAAAATGCATTTCCTTCATATTTGGGTCTCTGTACTTGCTGGTTTTAACTAAAATTCCTTATCGTTTCCTTTCGGTGTTCGGGCATTCGATTTCGGTAGAATCGAGCAAGGAGGACTATACCGAAGCCGAATATTATTGTGATCCAGATCAAACCCAGCGAGGCAAGCAGAAAAAAGCTTGCTAACATTCCCTTAATTTATTTCATGCTATGCTATATGATTGAGATGAAACGCTTGCTTGCATCTTCATGAGGATGACATGTCTTGTTATGGCATACTCACTAGCATGATTAGGGTTCAATTGTGATGTAAGATCAGTGAAGATCTTTTAATTGGACTAACTAATTATGGAACCTCAATAGTGAGATATGAGAGCTGGGGTACTGTCACCTACTGATGGATCGCTAGACGAGGTGATTGTAAGCACCACAAGCGTTTAGTTGATACAAATGTCGTAGGGCTTCTACCTATCACCCACAGTGGAAGACTTAGCAAGATGTCAGGTAGTCAGGGTCGGCCAACCCCAAACTAATATCATTTCGGAAGTACTTCACTTTGTCAAACCTTGCAAGGTTTGCTCAGAATAGTTGACATAGCCTTTGTGGGCTATCATTAAATCACCTCAAGCTTGATTTCCTTGATTTGATTGATTGTTATGGAATTCTTGGTTGAATTTCTAAATATTCAAATCTGAGTGACATATGGATATTGCTTTATCACTTATGTTCATGCCATATTTACCTTGTTATGATAATATGTAATGTTAGTGTTTCGTTCTTGTCATTTGCTATGCTGAAATTAAATTGGGATGAGCCTACAAATGTATCTTGCAAATACGAAAGTACTTAGGAAATTCCATTCCTAACTTGTTGCAGGTGATCCTAGTCTCGGTGAGTATTACGATGCAGAAAATGCAGATGCGATGTCTAGTTTTAGTCTTATCCTTAACGGTCAAGATTTACGGGTTATGAGCTTTCTTATGGAGATGGTTGGGTTGCCATCTCATGGTTTTAATTTCCTTCTGCTGCCATTTTTGAAGTTTGAAAACTTGTAAATGACCTTCGAGTCCTTGTTCGTGTGATGTATAACCTTCCTCAGGTAAGAGACATATGTATCGTGTAATACCTTTATTTAGAATTTGTCTTGAGATATGCAAGTTCTTATATGTGACCTTTCCTATACCATGTGTGAATGTTTGAAGTATATGGAAATGGTCGTAAAGAAGTAATGTTTACTCCCTGGTTTCATTTTGTGAAGTAATTTCGGTTGAGTGGCCCACTAGCTAAGATGCTATGTCGACTAGGCAGGGTGTGGTCAATCGTACCGGGCTTTCGAGTGACCCAATAGCCCTAGGGCTAAGTTAAGGTGAGGGTATGGTTGTAAGGCTCCTCCGATTCTACTTTGCTTAGTGAACTTGAGAGCAACATTGGTTCTTTACTGGACTTTGAATTTGCTTTCAGCTTCTCTTGCAATGAGTATGTCTTTACCCGGCTTGACCAACCATGAGTGCATATGATATATGGTGAAACCATATGGTGGGTTGGTCAGGTGTCGGATCGTCCAACAGTGAATGCATACAATATTTTGGTAAGCATATGGTGTGTTGGACGATTTCTCAGGTATTCAGACTCCACATCGTAGTTGGGCTTGATAGTGAATTCAGGGTCCTGACAGGAAATCAAGCGGTGCGGTGGCACATCGGTCTGCCATACCCGACAGGCAACCAACTAGGGTTACGACCTAGCCTTCGCAAACTCTATCGTTATCCTCAGAGTAGTTATCTCCTTCTTCTGGCCAAATCAACAAGGTAGGTGAGTACATTGATTATACTCACAAACATCCCATAGGCAAAGTACAACGGATATTTCTCATGCATAGTCGGTTCAAGGAAGTGGCTCTAGCCTAAATTGTATGTTGAGTGGAAAAGCAAGTTTCATTCAAATATGCAAATAATAGATTCAAAATCATTTTCTAAATCAAAATTGTCTCTAACAAGCCCGCATCCAGTGATGGTAGTTCCTACTAGTCAATCGCTAGCTAAAAGGCCGATAGCTCCATCTCTCACCTCTGGTAATCCTTAAGTCCTACTCATGCTACCACCGTGTAGTACGAGCTAGGTTTCACTTCTACCGCTCCTACTATACGTGGGTAACTCATAATGCACACTGTGGACACATCATGCCCATGTCCTTAAACCCTTACCCCATGTTTCACAAACAAATTCAGTCTAATCAGTGTGTGGTTTGGCCAAGTTATGTCCATAACCGAGGACACGGCTATTCGAATAGATTTTAACACTCTGTAGAGGTTGTATGGATTTACCCACAAGATGCAAACCCCCCTTGTTGCCAGAGCTCGATGAGCACATTTCGTGAGGTGTGTCGGCAGGGTTATTGCAATAAGACTTTTCCTCCATTTAGCCCTAGCACTGAACTTGCTAGATGAGCTATACCCAGTTTTTGTTTATGTTCGACTTATCTCGACACATAGACAGAAACCGACTCATTTTTGTGTTGAACAACTTCCTACATCAGCTACGAGGAGGCTCTCTAGGATTTACCCATCCTCTTGCACATATCATCCTACTGCTTATGGGTTCAGACGCTAGCACTTGACAAAGTAATGAGTCAATTCTTTTCCACAAAGGACATGTGGACGTACGAGGTGAACCTGGTTGAGCGGCACTTAGGCTTGATCCTTAACTGATTCGAGCAAGATTGCATGTCAGTGCCTTATAGCCATGTCTCTACATGCTACACCAATTCCCCAATCTCCACTTATTGTTCACACGCGAATCAAAATCATTCTCCATTTTATTTTGAAGTTTCGGCAAAAACCACTTTCAAGCATCCGCCCTGGGAAATACACATCTCCTAGAGGTTTTATCCCAGCCCAATGGTTGGTTCAGTGAACCCGACAAATCTGTATTTTTCTCTATAGCAGGTCTAAGCACGGCTTTCAGCCTATGGCCTTAATATTCTACTAGATATACAAAAACTAGAAAGTAGTGCTAGAGTTACAAAGATGTACTTGTCGGGCCTATGTCGCATGCAGCTATAGGATGTAGCTAGGTCTAACATAAAATAGTGTTGATACTCACAGACCATGAAAAGTTGCAAACAATATATTTAAATTTGGTTACATATGCGATTCAACATGATCAAAGTGGAAATGCTTGCCTTGCAATATTGGCCTTTATTTTGGTCTTGAACTTGTTGCGGCAACTCTCCGGATTCTCCACACGAGGAATCGAAACGTTGGTCTACACGTTAAAATGCGTCAAGTTAAATCATCATACAGGGAAAAACCAAATGAACTCCAAGAATGCAACACATCATGATTAGAAATAGTTTTGGCCTCACAGGATTTCTAGGGTTTTACTTTGAGGTCCTAAAACAAGGAACAGGAATATTTAAATACTTGGTAAAGCCGGGCTCCTATTTTATTCAAATGCTTTTACATTGCAACCCTGGGGTGCAAAGGGTATGAACATACCTGAAATATTTCGTAACCTTAGGCACAAAATTCTTGGTGTACATGCAGGACTACCACCAATCTTTACTTTAGTGTTTTTATAAAAAAAAATAGGAATCACTTTAAAATATCCATCAATCGTATCATGCCTTCCTTAAGATTTGAATTTAAAATCAAATTTTCAAAAAAAATTAAAATTTAAAAAGGTGGTACTATTAGAAGGATAAAGAAATTTTATGATTTTAGAAAAGGAATGATTTGATTTGGACTAATATCGAGAGAGATTTGGGTGGCCGAAGCTTAGCTAAACCAAGGTCATTCTCTAATTAACAGGTTTTAAATTATGGAGCTGATGTCGAAGTGTAAAACAAGAATACGTTTTCGGCTTTGATAAGGTGGAAACAGAGGGCTCGGAAGGGTTTATGCTTCCTGGAGAGTAAAGCGTGAAATGGAGAAAGGCAACATGAGGATTACGCCTTCCTTAAGGAAAAACACACTTGGGAAAATAAAACCCGCTTCCCCTTAATATGACAGTGGGACCGGCCCTTAATCACCAGTTTAGGTTTAGGCGGTTGTTTTACTCGTTAGGCTTGGCATCAGGGCTAAGCAGGGGTTAAGGAGCTAGACACTGGGGGTTAGGTGTCGAGCTGGTGGCACTCACTGACGGTGGCGGTGATGCGTTGGGGCTAGTGGGGACTGAGCTGGGAGGCCGAGGGTGCCTGGGGAGGCGGTTGGTGAGGCAGATGCCCCTGATGGTGATAGGAGCAGCGGTACGGGCGCCAGTTGCTCGAGGAAGGGGCACTGGTGGCAAGGAATCTGTTCAGCTGTGGTGGAGCTCGATAGTCCTCGCCGGAGTGCTTCGAGGCGGCGTTGGAGACAAGGGAGAGGCCACGGGAGTGAGGCAGAGTAGATGCTGGCAACGGGTAGCTTGAGGGGGGAGTGTGTTGGCAAGCCCTAGGGTTGTGTCTTAGAACCGTCTGTGGTGAGTGTTTCAACACAGACGGTTGGGAATTTGACCTGTCTATGACGAGTGTCATCATAGACAGCTGGCCAACTCCATCAGTCTGTGATGACTTTCCTATAAGGGCTTTGCGCTTAGAGTTTTTCGCATCCCACGCTCAGTCGCTACATTCCAACCTCACATGCTGCCGAAGCCCTCTCGTCCCCGAGCGCCTCCGCCAACGCCTCCACCTCCCTGAGTGCCACTGCCGACACCTCCTCCTCCTAGGAGAGGGGTTCTGGCACCCTCCCTATCCCTCCCCTTCCCTCCCCCAAGCCCTCTCCTATCCCTCTTCCTTCCGCACGCTCTCCAAACCCTAACCGTAGAAACCTCCTCCCTCCGCCACCCCGCTCAGCTCCCCTTGGTATTGGAAGGATCCGCAAGCATGTTGCCGACGAGGGAGGTGCCTTGGGGGAGAGGGGAGAGTAGGCCCCTGCCATCGTGGTTGAGTAATTTTGCTTGCTCAGTTCATGCGATGCGAGCATTAGGGTTGATTGGTTTAGTTTTTACGGGAGCTGTCTCCCCTTATTTACTGTACAACTTCATCATTCATAATAATATTGTTCATTAGTTCATTAATTTGTGGCCAGCACTATATCCCGTGCTTAATACCTGATCGATTTTTGGACCTTAATTTGTTTGTGGAATTGTATGTATTCCTTTTTTTGATAGGAATTGAGTTGGTTGTACCTGCTCCGGTGAAATTTTACTGCTTTCCTATACTATATCTTTGTCGTGATATTGTATACGTTGCTTTTATATCTAATGCATGTGTGAGGACCGAGTGGAATCGATAGTGGAGAATCGGTCTCACATTGATTTGGGGATGAGTAGGGATAATTTTAGGCCATGAATCTACAAGGACCCTAGCTAAAACATGAATATGCACCCAGCAAATTACGTGAATAAAGCATGATGCTACAAATCTTTCTAGTTTGATGCAATGTAGTGGAAATTGATAAGTGGGATGAGATTCGCATGAGTTTCGCATTTTGTTTAAGTTAGCATTTATTAATATTATTATTTGCATATATATATATATAATCTTGTTCCTTGCATATATGCCTCTATTTTAATTTTATATATGCCTCTATTGTGATTTTGTATATGCCTCTATTTTCATTTTTTTATGCCATTTTCATTATTTTGAATATATGTCACATGAGTTTTGCATTTTATATGTCCCTCTGGTTTTGACGTTAGCATTTACAAATCTTGTTCTTTGCATCAAAAAATTTGTTCTAGGAGATGTTGGCCGCAAAATCTTCTTTCATTTCTTCGTCCTCTTCTTTGCCGGTCCCTTCTTGGACGAAAGAGCAAGCTTCAAATACATCAAAACACATGCGGAAGCCTAGAACCATTTCTCATAGGCCTACATGATGCTTGGTTATCACGGAAGTCTTTACAAGGTCTACGGCCCCCAGGAAGACGGGAAAGGTCACTTCGAGATTCCAATCATTTTGCAGGATACTCGAACAGGAGAAGGTGGACATCACAATAGATAATTGGAAGCTGGTCACCCCTGAGCAGCAAGAGGCACTAATAGATGAAATAAAACAGTGGTTTGAGATCCCCGAAGAACATGCTGAACATATGCGATGAGCTGCCTTCAAGACTATTTGGAAGGCATGGAGGAGATTAAAGAGTGAGCTCACAACAAAATTTATAAGGGTGAGAGTCCGTTCAATCAGTACCCTTTCTTGGACCCGGAAGTGTATGAATGGTTTGTGGAATTGAAGTCTACACCTGAATTTGAGCATATAAGTGCCCAACAGAAGGTCCTGCAGGCTAAAAACTAGCACCTGTATAGACCTGGCACAGCTGGATATGAGGCTATCTAGGAGAAATCGGAGGAGGAGGACTGGTTGGCAAGGGAGAAGAATGTAACCGCTCCATTTACATATTTACAAGGGCAGGCACAATCCTGGTTAAGAGCTCGTGCCAAGTCAGACCTAGCGACGTGCACCCCTAGATTTTCAAACATCACAAACGAGGAAGTTGCCCAATGCATGCTAAATCTCATTTAAATTTTTTTGTACATATTGAATCGGAACAGCTAATAGAAATTGAGTTCTCAATGCTTTTTGTAGATGGCAGATGAGTTTCCAATGCTCCCAAGGTGATGAGCTTCATATATCTAGGACGCAAGACCACCTCACTACGGCCTTGGGAAACCCTGAGCACCCAGATCGCGTACAAGGTGTAGGAAGTGGTGTTCCTTGGAGTGAGGGATACCCCCAGTCCGAGGGGACATACGAGCTGAGGAAGAGAGCCAAGAGCAACCAGCAGACTCAGTAACAGACTACTCAGATAGACCAAGTTGCCATAAATGAACATATCAGAGTGGAGGTAGCGAGGCAGGTGGTGTTGTTTAAGGAAGAGTTGAAGCTCAGGGAGCCCCAAAAACCATAGAAGGAGGCCAACCGATTCCTTGAGAACTCATTTCAGTGAGATAAAAACCAGTTTCATAATGCTCGGTGAATTAAACTTCTAGGATGTCTTAGCTAATTACTATATCGTTCTATAAGAAGCTACCCGATGCAAGCTCATGGCTATGGTAATGTGTGATACTACCCTCGATGCTGCTTTTGGGATGGCATATCCATGGGAGCTGGGGTCTTCTGTGCACGGTCGCCCCCCTTGAGCCTAACTACATTAGGGTTCTTGTGGACTATGTGGTTGATGGTTTCAAGCTCCTCTCAGTGCCCATCCCCATAGAAGATGAGATCACGATCCTAGAAGAGGTAATCAGCTCATTCATCCAGTGGCCAAAGAGGGATGTCATTCTAGTCGACCAACCTTCATCGCAGTTAGCATCACAAGCAGGGGAGAAGAATCCAAGCCCAATGGACCTTATAACGGCAGTGCATCGTGAGCATGCTAACACGTTGGCCGCTCTTGAGCCAAGGACGACTGAGCCACCAGTACCACCAGAGTAGCCTGACACCTTGGCGCGCCATTGATGGGCAAATGATGACTGAGCCAATAGTGCCAACAGCAAAGCCTTCTCGGGTAAAGAAAAGTAACAGTGAGAAGATTAGCAAGATCAAGAGTAGCAAGAGTGCCAATCCAACATCTCCTAAGTTCCTGGCGGATGTTGATAATCTCTTAGTGATATCGTTGGCTCGAAAATTCATTAATGGAGTGTCGATGCTGGCAGATGAAATTGCAAACTTATCACCAGCCTGTTAGACATTGCCTGAGTGGTACATAGGACAGACCAATAATTTTTTGCCTAGACAAGAAAGGCCGAAATGCATCTCTGTCAGGTTAAAGGAGGAACACTTATTCCACCAAGACCTCGACAGCTACTTCTATGTATATTTCCAGGACTTGTGCGAACTCTTCTCACCTCGACACTCTTGAAACAAACTTTGAGATGCTGGACATTGTAAGTCTGCTCACTCAATTCCTAATACCATATATATGAGACAACATATAATACCTCCTTCATTTCGTATAGATACATGTACACTGAAGCCAAGTTGCATAAGGAACTAGTCGGTTTTCTTAACTCGGCCAGGGTCACAGATAGTGCCACCACCGACAATTTGGAATACGTTCTAGTATATGTCACACAAGTGTTTGTGGCTTAAAGGGACAAGGAATACATCATCATTGCCTACAACTCGGTATAGTGTTGCACTTATTGGTTAGTTCCAAACTTTAGGAAATGCAATATGTTGAATGACCATAATGACATGCCTCTATATGTAGCTTTCATTGGGTTTTGATAGTCCTTATAACAAAATGGAACAAGATGATATACCTTGATTCCTCAATTAGACTTATTCACAACTTCAAACCTCTCCGAGGAATACCTGACAAGGCATTCATCGAGTACTTTGCTCATGAATGGAGAGCCAAAAGATCCAAGTTGCAGCACAAATTAAACTTTTTGATATCTCTGCTAGTATCTTAATATAGCACATTTGTCGTCATTAATGCCCGTCGTACTAACTTATTTTTTAATTTCAGTGCAAACAACAGATAAAAGCAACTAACACATGTGGATTCTATGTTTGCTACCACACGGAGATGGTGACGAGTTTTGTCACCCAAAAATTAGATATGAAGGTTTTTCTTTCAATTAAATCAACTCGTTTATACTTTTCAATATGTATATGCATAATTTTAGTATATCAATCTATGTTAGCAACAAGGTTTGATGATCGACAACAAAAGTCATCTTAATAAAGCCGAAATAAAGTGGATTTGAGGGACTTTTGTGTTCTTTGTCAATACCCAAATCACAATCCCCAATGGCGACTTCCATGGTGAAGGTGTACGTCGGAGTATAGCTACGATCAAACTTAATTTTATTTGTGACCATACTTTGTTCGATTAGAAACATGAATATTGTTGAAACATTTGGTTCAATGCATGTGTATATAATTTGAGATGAATTGTGCTGTGTGAATTGTGCTCTATGATCTTATGTGAATTGTCTTGTGAACTGCTATATAAAACTGTCATTTTTCAGAGGACATGGCTAGCAGTTCCTGAGACTAGCCTAGAAACAGGAAAAAAACATGTTCTCTGAAAAAGAACTTCGTAGATGGGTTAGAATGACTAACTGTCTATAATGACCATGTCATCACATACAGGTGTGCGGTTCAACCATCTGTAATGACTCCTACCATCACATACAGTCATTATTCCAAACCATCTATTGTGATTATGTCATCATAGATGGGTTTGCTAAACGGTCTATGATATCAGGAGTCATCACAAACCCTTCTGCACGGACGGTTCAAGAAATCTTCCGGGATGATAGTTTTGAGCCGCATGTGATGACTCTTTGTGCAGCAGCTGATCTTTAAGTTTTGCGTATACTCTCAGGAGTAAATAAAGGAAAGATGGAGCTAGAGGCGCACAGACTCATGGGAGCTAGTTTTCAGATCATTCGTGATATTTAGTATTGTTATATGTACAAAATCTTCTACCGTGTGATCTGCGCTCCGTGGTTAACTAGATACTGATCTATCTTAAGCAATCCAGTTGCAAGAATCATAGCAAAGTGTGAGTTCTGCCGGAAGCATCGGAGCTACAAAGAAATTAAGTTTTGCTTTGAACTTTACAGAGAAATGGACGTTAATGCGAAGGTACGAGCATACCGTTCTGGCGAAATTGGGGTCTGCCATGCCAAAGAGCGTCTCCAATAGTACACTGTCCTAAGACGTTTCTCAGACCTTACTACATTACCACTTTAATAATGTGAAGGATAAAATAGAAGGAAGAAGAGTGAAACTTGGAGAATAACTAAATGACCATTTTGTTAATATCAAAGAGTTAGAAACAAATAAATTCTTGTTAGGCTTTAGATGGTACTTAGTGTGGGGCCCAAGTCCAACTGTGATTAAGAACACATGCTGCAATTGATAGTCTTCATAAGAAGGTGAAGGAACAAACTATTAGAAAGGTTACTTCTTTACGTGAGTTTTGATCTTCTTTCCTCTCTTAGAAACAACCTACTAGAGATGCTTTAAGCAGTGGGTCACTCGGGGTTTTTGCTTCACGGTTTTTACGGTTTCATGTTTGTGAGCAGGTTGCGGTTCCTGATTCCTTTTATATTATGTCCTACCAGTGTGAGTATGACTTGGCAGTGTATGCCTAGTTTACTATTGGATACTTAGTAGTGGTCCACACGCAGCCATACCTAACATTTAAACATGCGTCCACGCGTAATAGGTGATGATAGTTTTCTCGTCAAACCTCGTCGATAGGGCAAACTGCTCCAACAATTTATTCTATTAAGTAATAACAGAATTGGCTCTATTTATAAGAAAAATCAGACCAAAAATCTTCTATTTATCGATTTATTAGAGCAAACCGAGCGAAAACCCTAACAACAGGCAACTACATAGCTAAACTATGTCTAGAGCATTGCCGCCGGATGAAACGGACACACCAGCTAAGCAGACCAAACAAGACACACACATACAAGAAGCACCCACACTGACGCTGGCAACGACGTCATCCTCATCACCCATTGCACCCACGACTTGACGATTCCGACTTCGCCCCAACATTGCCACCGGAGAGCACCTCCTTGCCTGACTCACTGAACCCAAGTCCACAATGGCCACATCCACCGACCCCGTTGATGCCGAAGAGAGAAGCCAGGTCGGACAGGAAGCGGACCTGGGCCTCCCCGGTCCGAGAGGACGATGAACACATAGCCCAGCAACGTCCCCACGTCAACCGTGCCCATGCAATCCAAAGTCGCAACCGCCGGTTCCAAGGAACCACTCCCCACCTGGTGTCTTCCTCAAGATGACCACTCCCCGTCGATCAAAGAAGATGGTGCTACCAAACAAACTCCACCAAAGGTCCTTGTGATCTCCAATGAGACTTCAACTTGGATGGCTCCTATCATCCAAGCCATCAAACCAAAAATGTGTGTCCTTCTCGATGGTGTCCTCTAGAAGAAATGAGCAGCAGCCCTGTTGAAGTACATCTCAAAGGAAGATGGCACCAACCTCTTACTCAAAATTCACGCCGAGCTATGCGCAAACTAGTTAGCATCAAGATCCACCGCAACAAAAGTATTGAGGGAAGGCTTCTACTAGCCAACCATGGTCCAAGACGCTATCGGCATACTCCAGAAATGCGAAGCATGCCAAAAAAGGCAAAATCCATCCAAGCATATGTCTCAATGTTTAAGAACATTCCAATCACATGGCCATGTGCCCGGTGAGAAATGGATCTCTTTAGACCATTCCCACCGGCCAAAGGAGGCTACCGATATATGGTGATTGCAATTGAATACTTTACCAAATGGGTCGAAACTAAGCCACTCACATCCATCACCTCCCGAACAGTGCAGAAACTCTTCTGGAAAAATATCATCTACCGCTTCAGTGTCCGACGCAAGTGAACCGTGGAAAAATGAATGCAACTTGACTCTTCCTCATTTGGATAATTCTTCGACTCCATGGGAACCACCTTGCACTTTGTCTCCATAGCATACCTCTCGAGCAATGGGCCATGGGACGAGCCAATTGACTTATCTTCCAAGGTCTTCATTGCCGCGTTGAGGACAACTTCACCAAGAAAGGAATATGAGTCAAAGAGCTTGAGAGTGTACTCTGTGGGATGAGCACCACCATTAGTCGATCCATCAGGCATATGCCTTTCTCATTAATATACAGAGCTAAAGGTGTCCTCCTCATCAAAGTCGGCCACCGCTCCTTCCAGATCGAGATGCTTCGTGAAGCTATCCCACTCAATTTCACAAAAAATGAAGGACGCTACGAAGGCGAACTGGACTTCATTAAGGAGGCACGAGACCAAGCCCTCCTCAAGCATACCATATATGAGCAAGGCGGTGCATATTTCTATAACACCAGTCTGAAGGAGTAGGCTTTCTCCCAAGGAGACCTAGTACTCAAAAAGGTCCTTGACACCCAGTCACAGGGCAAGCTCCACACGAAGTTGAACGACCTGTATCACATCTCCACCATCTTGGAAACTGGGCCTATTGCGTCTCCACCATGAAGAATGAAAGCTTGGCCCATGCCTGAAATGGAGACAAGCTCCACAACATTTACACTTGAAACCCTCTGTAAAAGCGCCATCCATGGCCTATACCTCCTGAGACTTGTATCATCCAGCATTAGGAGAAGTGAAAAGCGCTGTCCATAGCCAATGTCTCCCGAGGCTTGTGTCCTCCACTATCAGGAGAAGCGAAAAGTGCTGTCCATGGCCACCGCTACCCGAGGCTTTTGTCTCCAACATCAGGGGAAGTGAAAGGTGCTATCCACAGCCAACGCCTTCCGAGGCTTGTATCCTCCACCATCAAGAGAAATGAAAACTGAGTGAATTCTATGACCGCCGACAGGCTTCTGACCCAACGTGCTCGGTGACTACCAAGGAACTTTCTTGGTATAAGGGCTCCACTAGACTAGTCATCCATGACCCTAGTCACTAGCTGAGTCGCACAAGCCGCAAAAGAGTCCTAAAGTAGATCACACCGCGGCTCTCTATGGCGGCCAACATGCCTCTGACCAAGGGTGCTCGGCGACTACCCAAGGAATGTCTGTCTTCCTAGGTATAAGGGCTCCATTGGACTAGCCATCCATGACCCTAGGCACTAAGCCGAATCACGCTCACGGCAAAAAATCTCTAAGCTCTTGCTTAGACTATTGACATGCCTCTAACCCAGGTTGTTCGGCGACTACCTAAGGAAGATTTTTCTTCCTAGGTACAAGGGCTCCATGACTCGTCATCATGGCTCTAAGCTCAGGTCGAGTTACAACGAGCGACGTAAAAGGCTTTGGCCAAGTCACAACTCAGGCGTCGGATGTACTTGGCAGGGCCTAAATCAACTTGCACACCATCTTGCCAAGAAAATCAAGGCATAGTGTCCGTTATAAGTCAGGAAAATCACACTGGACACGCAAAGTATACGTTGCTAGGTTCAGGCCAAGTCACAACAAGCGGCGTATAAGGCTCCGGCCAAGTTGCAACTCTGGCACTAGATGTACATGGTAGGCCCTGAGCCAACTTGCACAACCATCTTACAAGGAACATCAAGGCATAGTATCTGTTATAAGTCGTGAAAATGTCGGATGCTCAAAGTATCCACTGCTAGGCTTAGGCCAAGTCGTGACAAGTAGCGTACAAGGTCATCTCATAAAAACTTCGAGCTGAGTGCAATAAAGCTAGCATTAATGACATATTGATGTTAAGTAATAACATGGTGAGATGATCCTACCACCAAAACTCGCTCTAGAAAGCCTATGCCAAGCTACATGCATGATTACGAAACTACTTCAAAGTGGTCAAACTTGATGGCATAAGTCAATGGCTCGGAGCTTATGGTGATACCAAAACCATAAACCAAGGAGCAAGGTCATATATGATCATCGACTCTATCGTGTCAGAGAAGTTCATTGTGAATCATGAAGGATCACGCCTCCGCCTGCAAGACGCCACCTCCATCTAGTAGGTACCCCATCGCTGCCAAGATCACGGAATCTTCAAGACCCTCCAAGCTGACGTTTGATGCAAGGGTGAGTGATACACCCGACGCCACGACATGACCAACCAAGATGCAGCAACACCTCATGGCGGTGCTTCCGACGTGATGAGCAAGGCCCTAAACCTACCCAAGGAGAGCCAACAAAGGAACTTCAGCAACATCACCACCACAAGAAAGAGGAGATAAACAAGTAATGCTCACCGAAGGAATCAATTGGGTAAACCAAAGCCTCGTCACCGTCACTTAGATGCCACCTATAGGGTCTTCGGCAAACCAAGGCCTCATCGTCGTTGCTTTGATGCCGCCGATAGGGTTTTTGGCAAACCAAGGCCTCATCGTCGTCGCTTGGATGCCATTGGCAGGGTCTTCGGCAAACCAAGGCCTTGTCTTTCCCAATTAGGTGTCACCGACAGGGTCTTGGCAAACCAAGGCCTCATCCTTGTGACTTCTGTACCATCAACATGGTTTTTGGCAAACCAAGACCTTGTTGTCAAGACCTAGGAATTACACCCGACTTATGCTTGATGTATCGTCTGAATAAACGAGTAATCGTCCAACATAGCATACATATAAGAACATATGCATCCATCACCGTTAGACAGTCCGACACTGAGCCAAAATCCCATACGCACCTCAGGTGTATCATCACCGTTGGCCAAGCCGGGCAAAGACATACATACATATCACAACAATAGCTAAATGTATTTTCAAAATCCTACAAAGACTTAGTGTCATTCTCAAGTTCATTCAGCAAGGTAAATTCTGACAAGCACGGCAATTGTACCCTCACCCTAACCCAGCCATAAGACAAGTGGGTCACTTGAAAGCCTAGTACAATCACCCACACCTCCATATGCTAAGATGAGATTAGGAAAAACACTCTATACATTTGGATCATCAATGATCTCCTATACATATATTTACACATTAGGGCCTTTACACTCGTCTTTGCCACTTGATTCCACCGACAGGGTCTTCAGCAAACCAAGGTCTCATCTCGCCACTTGGGTGTCGCCAACAGGCTCTTCAGCAAACCAAGGCTTCATCGCCATCGCTTGGATGCCACCAATACAGATTTCGGAAAACCAAGGTCTCATTGTCGTCACTTAGATGTGCTGATATGGTCTTTGGCAACCAAGGCCTCGTCGAGATAGTGCCAATGGGGTCTTAGGCAAACTAAGGCCTCGTCACCGTCACTTGGATGCCGCTGACTAGGTCTTCGATAAAACAAGGCCTCGTCGCCGTCACTTGAGTGTCACCAATAGAGTTTTCAGCAAACCAAGGCCTCGATGCTATCGGTTGATGCCGTCTACATGTTCTTCGGCAAACCAAGGCCTCGTCACTATCACTTCGATGCCGCTAACAGGGTTTTCGACAAACCAAGACCTCGTCCTCGCGACTTAGGTACTGCCGACAGGATCTTCGGCAAACCAATGCCTCTTTCTCGCCACTTGGGTGTCATCGATAGGGTCATCAACAAACCAGAGAAGCAACAAGAAAGGTCACATGCTCGAACAAAGAGCCTCAACTTGCCTTGGTGGACACTAAGAGCACCCTCGACGTCTGTCTGACTAGAAACAAGGCACAACGATGAGAGCCTCACAAGAAAGAAGCCGGACTCTAAGGCTAGTTGCCCCAACCTCCTCGAAGAAGCCACAAGCCCTGTCGACCTAAGCACCCACAAATCCTTCCTCTTCCTCAATGGTCTTAGGGGTTTAAATGTTGGATCTGGGATAATCTCATATCCACAAGGTAGATACATCTAAATTTACATAAGAGATCATGGTGAGCCCCAAAAGATGGCTCCTCATTTGACATTCGCTCACCCCTGACTTGCTCGAAGACCCTCTCCTCGCCACCTTGGATGTATCTGTAGCGTCTCATGACATACTGTCATGGAAACGGTCCCTAGACCTACTCAGCGACTTCCTCGCTGTTCAGACGGCCTAGGAAAACCATCAGAGCCATCTCACCTATCCAAGAAAAATGAAAAGAAACACCAGCAACAAAGGCACACTTCGTAGAAAGTGTTTTCCCAACAAATCCGTCAATGACGAAACACAAGGAAGAACAATGGTCCTGACCTCCTAGCTAAATCCCTAGTGCAAACCTAATCAAACCATCTCCAAAAGCTCACACCCAAGGTCCAATAGCATCACACCCAAGACCTCGGTCCAGTTCGACAATTGAAGCCATGGCTCCACGGACTTTGGCCCACACACATTGTTGCCTCAACCAGAAAAATGTAGCAAAAGGACCAACCCCTCAAGCAAAAAGAAGGGCTCAGGCCCAAGAGCCATAGCCCATCAAGCAAAACAAGCTAACCCTCATGGAAACCTTGCTTGCCTGTCTGGCAATATGGTTGTCGTGTGTGTGCACGCCATGCACCAAGGACCAGGGTCTCGCCTCCACACCACTCCTATAGTTGACACCACCTCCATGCACGGCATGCTGGAACACGCGAGAGCACAGAGTGCGTCCCGGGAAAGAGCCCGACCTCCTCGATTTGCTTGTGGTGTCACCACACACGGCACGATGAAACATGCCCTCTACTCGACCGCGGTATCGCAGCATGGTGAATCAACACGCATGCACGACATGCATGCCTCAGACCCGAGCCTCATCGGCCTCATGTCAAATCCTGGTGTCGCCGAGCGCACCAGGCACGTGCACGCTATGCCTGCCTTAGAAAAGATTCTCACCATCTGTTGGCTAGCCCGTGGTATCACCAACGTAAGCACACCTGCACATCAAGCACAAGCCCTGCTGTCCCACCGATGCATGCACGCGCAGTATGCCGAGGCGCAAGCCTTGACATGTCACTGCAACTGTGCTCAATTGATGGCTCCTTTGCATGTAGTGTGTGCACGCCAATGTGTATGTCGAACGTGACCAAGACTAGGATATTGCCACCCCAGCTCTCTCTCTCTCTCTCTCTCGATGCTCATATCACCGCCATCGCCACATGAGAAGTGGGGTACAAAGAGATGAGAAACAATCGCACTAACATTGCCATCTTGCCCTCCTCTACGCGGCACATGACACTACCAGTCCACCATCTCGTAGGAGGCGTCCTTTGGAAGATAGACCCTCGTGACCTCGTTCCTCATTGGCTCTACCCGTTCACCGCCAACAAGGTCTTCAGCAAAACGGGAGGCTGATGAGGTGGCCGCAAGCTCCACCGTCAAGGCCTCCCTCCGTTTTATAAGAGTTGGGTGCGCCCTCAGCATTTGTGCCAAGGCAACGGATGGCGGCCACGTGATGGTACGCATGCCATCCACGCACCCCCACCTTTTTTTCTACGTGAAAGCAACACCAAAAGCAGGGCAGCGATGTTGTGCAAGGGAGGAGCCCTAAAGACTCACCAAACAAAGGAGGATGATGCGTGGGAGCCGTCGGATCCAGCTAACATGCCCTAGCACCCACCGTTGGATCTCCCGTTCAAAGAACCTCCGTATGGGCCAAATCTCGGCCCACCATCCCACACGGGACACCAGCCCACCAAGTGTGACATGGGTTCCAGCCCTACCAGTCCAAGTGGGTGCCAGTGCAATGGGCCAGGTCACCGCAGCGTGAGGCCCGTGGGAGGGGTGCAGCCTAAGAACCAAGTCTCCTGGTTTCAAGTGGGCACATGGGTTGGTTCAACCTTACGAGAGCCTGAAGGTAGTAGATCCATGCACTTTGTGGTCCAAAAAAAAAGAAAACAATTAGGTCAAATTGCCACCCATCCTTTTTTCTTTTGTCTGCAAATTTCAGCCACCAAATCATAGAGAAGATCAAGAGAAAGAAAATGGAGAGGACTAGAAAAAGAAATAAGATTTCAAGGGTCTGACTTCTCGACTGTTTCTCTCTTTCCCTCGTCAATAATCATGGGTAGTCCGAGACTCCAGAAGAAGAACATTCATCAACACTGAAGTTGACGTGCAACCACTATCATGACTACAGCTCAAAGATGCTCTGTTGGGATACTAATAACCCCTATATGGACTAGCCCATGACATCCTACGTGGCCTTACATGGCAAAAGAAGTCAATTCAAGTCAAGCCAAGTCAAAGTCAAGTCAAGTCAAGGGTATTAGGAGGTGTTTGAGAGAATTTGGTCCACCATGGACTATGTCCACTTTCTTAGTCCACCATGGAATCATGAACCATCTTTTCACTTCTGCCCTTCTCTTTCACATCCCCCGAGGGTAGCCATGGTCATTTGTTGTGAACCTCTTGCCTATATAAAGCTCCTATAGGGGTGTAAAATCCATCTCATAAATGAGAAACTTGAGAGAAACCTAGAGCTCCAATTTCCGAACGAGGAGCTCTAGGTACGACCTTGGAAAGTCTACGACGGTCCAAGTCGCTAGTAGAGTCCCGTACAAGGCTCCTCTCCCGATATTGGACTAGGTCGTGCTCCACGAGACGGTTGAACTTATTCAAAAAATATCGAAGTGTCTCATTCTGTTGAGTATACGGTGACCTTTTCATAAGACTGATGTACGCGACTCAATACTATTAGGACATAGCTATGGAGATATGGATACTATATCTCGAGTATTGTTTCAACGAGGACAATAAATATTGGTAAATTTTGCAGTATGGTTGTCCCCGCGGATGGATTAGTCGCACACTCCAAGATTCAAACGAGAACAGAGCTCTAAAAAGGACCTTGTCAGATCAAATTCTTTTTCTAGTCGATTTACGACGTCAACTCATTTAAACTAACATATATGCACAGAACATGATACGCGCTCCGTCCATACATGTAGGTCGCTTTGACCACGGGCACAAGAATTAGGGCATAGCCTAAGATGGCTTCTACGTGACGTATTTATTCTCTCAATTCTCGTGTTCTCTGTCCAAGGATCACTTATTCATGAGAAACTTAGCACTTACAATTAGCTATGTAGGCTATGGGAAACTTGCTATATTTGTAGTATCTTTTTAAAGGACAAGATTTGTAGTATGTGTCCTTGGCATATTTGATATTACATCCTTAACTTGCTGGATTTGTTCGTGGCAGTTTACCTTTACAAACTTAATACATGCTTAAATTGGGGCATCCACATCTGTAGAGGACACACAACATTACACAACTGAATTAATGATTATCCATCACCTGCTCCTGTGTATACCTACTGTTCATCACCAAAACATGGAGGACAAGTCCAGCTCATGGACCGATGGTGCCCAAAAGATCAAGATGGAGTATCAGATCATGGGGCACATCACATGCATCCACATCCCCCAAATCATGCCATTGTCTCCAGATTCCCGGGCTTCGTTGTTAATGCATGAGTTGTCTGAACAAGCTCACATCCCTCCAAGGAAGACAGCATATCTACAGTTCAGGATCCCCATTGTTAATCCATCATGGGGGGTCCAGAACTGCGTCATTCTCATCTCGAAAAGAACCTTTTCCCTCGCGCGCATCGCTGGTGATACATCCATGTCTTAGATTTTTACTAATCGGAGTTGATTGTCGCACGTGGTGGCGATCGGTGATCGGGTTTCATGGGAAGTTGTGGGAACAATGCTGCTGTAGGGCCACAAATAATTCAGTTTGATCAAAAGAAGAGGGGAGGAAATTAATTAAACTGAAATGGGAAAGGGCATGCAAAACTTTAGGTAGCAGACTACTCGTTCATGCAACGAGTGCGACGTTTAATATATATAAAAAGGCGATAATAACATCTAATTAGTTTTTTTTTAAGATAGCTTTATTACATCCGTTGTCTGCATCAAGGGGATGTATATTGCCCAAATACTTTCATTATTACAACGTTTAACACCAAGATAAAAAGAGCCCTCAGGCTAATATCCCAGACCAAAC
Organism: Stipa capillata; assembly: GCA_019208055.1. Classification (NCBI taxonomy): domain Eukaryota; kingdom Viridiplantae; phylum Streptophyta; class Magnoliopsida; order Poales; family Poaceae; genus Stipa; species Stipa capillata. The sequence continues at coordinate 28,484 of JAGXJF010000680.1, forward strand.
AGACTTAAAATGCAGAAATAAAATCAATGGGTTACTAAATTGACGCCCAATTGTCTACCGGTGCTCCACTTGCTAGTAGAGAATAAAGCCAGTGCCGCTGCCTCCAAGCATTTGCTCCCTTGTACCATGCTCTCTCTGAAGTCCGGCTTCTGCAAGGGCACCCAAGATCGCAGTAAACCTCCACACATGAAGACCACCTGGTTTGGACGATAGAGCAACTTTCTGTCAAAATTTACGTTATTTCTGCACAACCAAATCGACCGACAAATTGCTACAGCTCCTACAATAATTTGAGATGTAGCCCCCACCCCCACCCCATGAAGCTAGTTCCGTATCAAATATGAAACACTAGTAGGTGGTGGCAAATTAAAAGAAATCTGAGCTACACGTCAAGCGTAGCGTGCTAAGAGCATTCAAAAAATAAGTGTTGAATTGACTCATTCTTGTCACAGAAACAACAGGATTTGCTCCATGCCACTTCCTTCTAACGAGGTTATCGTTGGTGAGAATAACATATCTTTCTAAATACCGCATAAAAAATTTGGTCTTAAGGGGGAGCCTGAGCTTCCAAGATGTTTATGTTGGAAGTGGCACCGATAGTTCATAAGAACATGGTACATGAATTGGACCAAAAATTATCCATTGCAATACAAAGACCAAGAAATTTCTTCTTGAGTTGACTACAGGAATGTCGTTGATACACGACTGACCAAGTCATTCCATGCATCTAACTTGGGCTCAGTGATAGCCCTACGAAAAGTAGTTTAAGCTGGTAGCTAACACATTAGCTACCATATCATTTTTCTTTCTTACCATCTTGTAGAGAATAGGGTACTGAGACCTCGGAGGCACACTACCAAGTCACGTGTCCTCCCAAAACTGAATTTGATTGCCATCATGAAGATCAAATCTTCCTAAGTGGAAAAAAAGATCTTTCACCTTCATGAGGCCAATCCAGAGTGGGAATCAACATAGCGAATCTTCAATTTAGCTAATATTCTAGACTGAAGGTAATTATTCCTAAGTAGCCACTGACATACTCCATCTTCATTTAATAACTTAAAAAGCCATTTGCTAAACATTTATTCTTTTGAACAAGGTTTTGAACTCCCAAACCACCTTGGTCTTTGGGTCTACATATGATGTTCCGCTTTGAAATTCTACACTTTCGATTATGGCTGTTACTCTGCCAAAAGAAACTTGATCTACAAAAATCCAGATGCTTCCATACACCTTTAGGAATCTCAAAAAAGACAACATAAACATCGGTAAACTAGAGAGCACCGAGTTAATTAGGACTAAACGGCCGATAGTGGACAGGTTTTTACCCTTCCAACTACTAAGAGGTTTTCCAAAATGATCCTCGATGCCTTTTCGGTCGTTGTTTCTTAGCTTCTATGGTGCATTGGTATTCCAACGTATGAAGGAACTGTGCCGAGTTCATATCCAAAAAGTTGTGTGTAGTGCGCTTCATGATCCTTGACTTTACCAAAGCAACATAACCCACTCTTATGAAAGTTTATCTTTAACCCCAAAAGCTTCTCGAACACACAAAGAAGCAACTTTAGATTCTTCACTTGCTCGATATCACGATCCATAAAAATGATCGTATCATCAGCATATTGAAGGAGGGACAACCCATTCTCAACCAGGTGAGGTACCACCCCAATGATGTCCTAGGTCATTTTCCCTCTTTAGTATGATGGTGGCCATGTCCGCGATTATGTCAAGTATCGAAGACATGGGGTCACCCTGACGCAAGCCTTTCTTTGTTTGGAAATAAGGTCTTGCATCATCAATTAATTTAATACCTACGTTCCCACCTTGAACCAATTGAGAGACCCAATTATACCATTACCTGTGCAAACCCTTTTAAATTGAGATACCCAATTCATCGTAGGCTTTCTCGAAGTCAATTTTGAAGATAACCCCATTAACTCTCTTTTGATGCATCTCACGTAACGTCTCATACAGAATAACCACACCTTCCAGAATGTTCCATCCTAGCATAAAGGCGGTTTGGGTAGGTCTCACCACTATCTCTACCACTGGCATTATTCGATTCATGGCAACTTTAGTAAAAAATTTAAAGTTGACATTCACTAGACAAATTGGCCTATATTATTGAATTTGCCGCACATCGTCCTTCTTTGGAAGTAGCATGATGATCCCGAAGTTGAGCCTAAACAGTGGAAGATCCCCTCTATGGAATTAATGAAATAACACCATTAGATCATCCATGATGGCCTCCAGAACACTTGACAGAATTCAGCTGGAAAGCCATCTGGATCGGGCGCCTTGCTATGTTCCATTTGGAATATTGCATCCCAAATCTCCTTCTTCGTAAATGGTTCAATTAGGATTTCATTCTCAACAATACAAACTTGAGGAATGTCATCACTAGCGGTCTCCAATAATGAAAAGTTGTTATTATTAGGAGGTCTGAACAGCGCACTAAATCTTTTATTTACCTTTTCAATTTTACGTGCCCACAGATCTCACCCTCATCTTGCTCTAATTAAAAAACCAGTTGTTTGCGGCGGCAACCATTGGCCAAGAGATGAAAGCAGCGCTTGTTATCATCAGCCTCCAGTACGTGTTTTGACTTAGAACATTGATACCATTTGATCTCCTCTCTCAAAAGGTGTGCTAATTGATCGCCTGGCAACACGCTTGGAATCAAGCTCAGCCGGAGACAACCTTCATGTCTCTATAAGCTTATCCAAATTATCAATTATTGCTAGTGGTTTTTCCTTTTCCTTTTTGTTAACCCCGTTCGTATGGCTAGTCCACTCATGAAGAAATTGTCATAGAGCCCTACTCTTTTTCTACCATCTTATCATGGCAGATGTGACCATCACCCACTTACCGAAAACTATGTCAAAGAACTTTCCTGCTATAACCAGCCCAGCTCAAACATAAAAAGGGATTGATTGCCATGACAGCCAGCTACCCTAGTGTCAAGAAGTAGGGGTGTGTGATCCGACAAGAATCGCTCAAGAGTTGTCACTGTGACGAGGGGTACTTCACCTCCCACTATGTGCTCATTAGTACCCTGTCCAATTTTTCAAAGGTCGGCTTGTCACCAGAGCTCACCCATGTATACTTTTTGCCGGAGAGCAAGATTTCACATAAAGAGGCTCTCTATAACCACATTAAAAAGAACAGACCATATGGCATTAAAGTAGTGATTATTCTTTTTATCTTGGGTATCCACTTCTTCCTCTTGTCTCCTATCAGCCTGCACAGCCACCAACCCTGATCACCCCTCTACCACCGAGCCCGCATGGAATATCCCCGTCACCACTCACACTGCCACCAGGTCTACCACCAGCACTGCCAGCAAATCCGCCACCAACATCATCGCCAGCACCAAAGCCCATATGGAACGCTGCTACCATCCATACTTTTGACCACAACAACGTAAGATCAGCGGCGCCTAGGGTTTAGGTGTCTTTGCCAAAACAACATAAAAAGTACAGGGATTGTGCATCATAATTAGGTGGGCCTGTGGGCCTAGGAAACATCTTTGGCAACCTCGCATGCGGCAAACTCGGGCTCTGTTGGCATAGCAGGCCGCCCCAGTCGACAACCATTGATTCAGAACTCAAATCCGGTGCAATTTCGGATCCCTAGCAGCCCCGGCAAGCACGTCAGCAAAGTTCAGTGGCGACTGCCACACGAGATAGGTATCGGTCCTTGCGATGGTGAGCACGTCCATGACTGGCCAGTCAATCTACCTGGTGTCGATCAACACTGCCACCCCTTCTTTACGGATCCGACCACCGTCCACCCACCTTCGTCCTTGCTGATCAACGCGCGGTAGGAACAGATGCTGGATCGGAAACTTGAGCATAGGTGCACTACCAGTGAGCACATCTTCCTTCACGTTGGAATCTACGTCCTAGACAATTGCCTAGAAACGCCCTACCAGATCCGGCTGGCATAGCGCCTCACCAGACTCTATTTGTGTCAATAGAGACCTTTCCCTCACCTCTTGAACAGCCATTGATGGAGATGACCCCCTATGTGCGCACACCTCCCCAAGCTGCATCGCGACCCCAGCGCCACGGATGTCGCAAATAGGCGCATCACTAGCCTCACCAGACGACGGCGAGTGGATGAGCCGGTCGCCCACAATGCTTTTAGTTTTCCATCAAGATTCGATCTGTTTGAAACGTGGCCAGATCTAATTAGGTAGATAGCACAAATACCATAACATATAATTAGTATCACAAATTAATCTAAACATTGGTTTAGGTTGATATCACAAATGGGATAATATATCTCTCTTACATATATACGATCCAAAATGTGATGTTTCCTGAATATCATGCTTAGTTTCATGGGCTGATCATCAGATCTTAGAAGCTTAAGCTGTCAAGGATGTCAACAAGATCCACAGATCCACATTGGATATAACTAATCTAAGGTGGTAATTATGAATCATTCATTCAACTAGATTGAGAAATAAGAGGAAAGGTCCGTACTATTATATATTCCTGAGTGGTGGAGGTATGTGATGTCAACAAGTTAGGAGCATGATTCCAGGGCAGGCAGGCATGCGCACATGTGAACTGCCTTGGCTACTTTAGCTGTGCCTGTCTCTGGTTTTGATGATTCTTTTAGTTTAGTGCCCCCCATAAATCTATGTGTGGATAGATACATGGATGCACATATTTATAGCAAGTGGGGGTTGCTATGCTTCCTGCTTTCTAGTCTGTCCTTTGCTTGGCAATTTGTGGTGGGGGCATCATTCCTTCTTCCCCTCTCAAATACTACTTGAGACTGCAATCTACTTGGCCGGTCTCTCTCTCTCTCTCTCTGCCTTTAGAATAGGACGTTGTAGAGTATTGAGAAAGTTAAGTGCACTCTATTTATCTTCCCTCCTATACATAAAGTGCCCCTATTGCAAGGTTCTTCGAGGACCCGATCCCGATAAGCATCCAACCGATAGGTCTCCACTTCTTGTAAGTAGAGCCTGTTCCTATCTGATCATGGTTTTCATCTGTCTTGCATCTATCAAGATAGGCTGCAAGTTCCATGGTTATGTGTAACTTCCATGGCATAGGTGTCCATAGAACACTTGTTGATTTGTTCCTGAATTTTGCAGCTGCCCTCCTCTCCTCTCGGTCAGTTAGCAAAGACTTTTCCACGAGAAGATGTCCAGATATCTGAAGCAGTACGAGAAGGAACACATGAAGATGGCCATGCTGAAGCAAGAAGAGATATTCAAGCAGCAGGTTAGAACAAGGAGTCCCAAATCGATCAACAACCACTTCAGCCAAAACTTCATAAATCAATTCTAGTACCCTTCTGATCTAATTTAACAACCTGTGTATCCATTCCATTCAGGTTCAGGAACTGCACCGGCTGTACCGAGTTCAGAAGCTACTGATGATCGATACGGCAAACGCAATGCCCAGCGTCAGATGCAAACCTGAAGACGAGCGGCATACACAGGGGAACGAGGCAGGCTCGAGCAAGTCATGGGACGCCTACTCAGATCGGAGAAAAGCTCCCCTTGTTCTCGAGGAGAGCGACCTAGAGCTCACGCTGGCGATCGGGAGCTTCGTGACGGCTGAGAAGGCGGCGGCGGGGGCGGCGTCGGCGAAGAAGGAGACGTCGTCTAGCGTAGATTCCAGGACGAGCATTTCTTCGTCGTCGACGGAGTCCGGTAGCCCCGGCTGCAGAGTGCTGCCTCCTCGTCCGGTTAAGGCTCCTCCGAACGTCGGGCAGCATGTGGAGCAGGAAGGGCTGAAGCAGCCTCCTTGGCTCCACCAGTGTCTGAATTTGGCACGATAAGATAGCTCGAATTCCTTGCTGTATCAATCATCCTTACTGTATCAACATTTTGTTCATTCCTCTCTTTTTCTTGGTTTTTCATCACTTATTTTTGCTTTCTTTGGAGATAAACTAGTGCTTCTTTCTTTAATCTATGATTTCGTAGTTAGCACTTAACATAGCCTTCTGGCAAAAAACACACACACACACAAAGCCGGCCGTTTAGGGTGAGATTTCACGGCAATGCCTAGAGCAATGGCTGGGTACGTGCTTGTTCGACACCGCATACCCCACGAGGCCACGATGTCTATTATCAAATGGTCAGATCTTCCAGTCAATCTGGAGACAAATCAATTAGCTCGTGGCCATTTGTGTTTACTGAGAGGTGAGTGGCCAAACAAAGAAACGGAAGACGAAAACAGACCGCCTTCTAAGGTGTATTTGTAAGCAACAGACGCTTAACTCCGCGAGAGACCAAGCTCTCGCCTGATCGTTCATCCTTTTTCTTTTTCTTTTTTAAACTTATCCCTGGTCCCTTGACTTAGGGGTGACTAAGTTAACTGTGGCATTTCTTTTCCTTTTGACGGAACTACGGCATTTTTTGGTCGGTATTAAGTATCCCCTCCATTAGTAATTGTACGTCGATTTAGACATGACACAATCTCAAGCATATAACTTTGACATATTAATAAAAATATATAATTACTCTATTATAAAAATATTTTTCTTAACAAATCTAATTATGTTATTTTCACCCGATCAATCTAAATAATTATATATATATATTATTAGTCAAAATTATAAAATTTAACTGCACGCTTTCTAAAACATCATCTATTTCTAAACTAATATAGTACAACAATTTACAGATCAGTGAACCTTTTTTGACGAAGGGCCTGGTTGGTTATCGTATACATCATTAGTGAGTAAGCAACACAAGGTTACGTGATAAGATCTGAAACATCGCGAAATGAAACACGCTAAGTGCACAAGTGCTAGTTGTTTTTTTCTCCTGACTTTGGTTTTGCCTGCCAGTCAGAATCAGTTTTACAGTTGTTTCACAGATGGGCCTCTGGCCAAGTGATGGGTGTAACCAAGTAAGTGTGTCCGTTCCTACTCATAGATGTTCGATCACCACGATTGACACATTGTGTTGTATTTAGTAAAACGTGGAGTCATGCCTAGCACGTGTGATGAATACGCATATGCATCTACGTGGTGGTGTAATTAGGATGAAGGTGTGGTGGCCGTCCTCTATGTGCCCTTAACTAAAGATTCTATGGTTGTTCCAACAAGAACATTGGCTGACCTTTTTCGAATATTTAGGTCGGCTGGTCACGGTGCCGACTTATGTGTCACATCTGATCCTTCCCCTTCCACTATCCAATGTCACTACCGTCAAAACTGCAGGGGTTCTCCGTTTGAACAAAAAGCTGCAAGCAAGTTGGTCATTGTGCTGTACCGGCTGTACTCAGGCCCATGGTGATAGAGCGATGCTGCTTGGGGACTATATGTGCTAACGGCTAACCAGCCTCCTCACTATGGGCCAAAGTAATATGCAGGTGCAACAATTCGCATGGAACGCGCAACCATGTCATTGAACATGGCAACCAGTCATATTTGTCACGAAACTTCAATAGTGGGTTCAGTCCAGGTCAAGTAGCCTTAACATGTGTACTTGTCTCGATTCTGGATCAGAGACGGAACTAAATAGGGCCAAGGGTGCACGGGCATGTAGGTCCAATAATTTTTTTTTCCTAGTAACTGGTCCATAAAAACAGTCTATGGATCATTCTAACCCATATAGAGCTCACTGTAGCTATCCAGATCATAACAACTAACGAAGCCCTCACCTTTCTGGTAAAGCTGGGTCAATTTCGGTTTAGCTTCGCCTGTATTCTGGATTTATCTGGATTGATCTGATGGTTAAAGAATGTGACTAGCTATACATTAGAAATAAGCATCCCCTAAGATTTATAATTCTTACATATACAAAGATAAATTGTTTTAGATATAGATACGATCAACGCAAGGAAAATTTGTCTACTACTTTCTAGCCGAATCTTTAGGTAAATCTCTAGTGAAAAAGAGTGATGTTTTGGCGTATATACGCAAGGAAAACTTGTCTACTACTTTCTATTTCGAGACTAGAAAGGGTCGTAAGAGTAGGACGTTATGCTCTAGAAACTAAAATTGCAATATTAGCCGCGGTAGAGTATGAGTGGTTACAGCAAGCAAATGGGACTCCCCGTGCGCTCTAGTTTCACTTTCAATAAGAGCACCGAGACATTTCAGTCGATAATGAATTTATTGTTAAATAATTAGTTTTTTATAAATCTTTAGCTGTATTGGAGCTCCTTGAATCCTGCAACTGTCTCACTTAACTCCTGAGCTTGCAAATAGTATCTTCTTACCATGCAAACGGTTACTAGTAACTTGCATGTCCAGCGAGCGAAGTGATACTGTCAAACTAGTTCAAGGAGGTCCAATTTAATTTACTTCCACATATATGTGACGGTATAAACTATTATTTCGAGACTAGAGAGGGTTGTAAGAGTAGCGACTCTATGCTCTACCAAATACCAAAATTGCATAAATCTTTAAGCAATATAGTTCGCGGTTGAGTACGAGTGGTTACAGCAACCAAATGGGATTCACCGTCCGCTCTAATTTCACTTTCAATAAGAGCGTTGAGACATTTTCAGTCGATAGTGAATTTACTAATGTTTCTTTCCTTAGCTAGTATAGAAATACATCATCATACTAATCAAAGTTTGACAGAAACGTTCTTAAGAAACATATGAATAATTTTTAGGGGATCAACCAAGGTGCCTTTCATACTTTGTCCCTCCTTTCGTTTACCTTATGGTTTGCCACTATGATCAGTGGCAATCTTATACTTTGCCCTTAATTTTTATTTTTATTTTTGTTTGTTTTTCTACATTATTTCATAAAAAATTACACCTCTCTCACAAAGCTAGCCCCTAACCCTAGATGGTTTTCCCCTCCGTATCACAATAGATGTCAAACATCCAGCAGCGCAATTAATGTAACATGCGTTGGAATTAGTGGTACTAATTATAAAAATAAAGAGCATAAGAGATATTTTATCTATATTTTTAATTCTTGTACTTAACTCTAAAACGTTATCTATTGTGACACGGAGGGAATACAACAAATCAACTCCACTTAAACTTTAAGCTAGACAATTCGTCACTTTAAGATAGACAAATCGATTGTCAAACTAACCAGGTTAGACGAGAATGTGATGTTCGCCATGAGTTCGCATGTCCTACTCGCCTCATGCCGATCGTACTCCAAAACCCGACGCCTTTTTTATAGTAGTACTCCCTCCATCCGGCAATCTTAGGCGCACTTCTCCGAGCGCAAAGACCAACGCAGGCTAATTGCAATCGGATGGAGTAAATCGCCTCTAATTGCACTCGTTTCGTTTGCTTCGCTAGCCATGCGCCCCTTAATTACTCCATCGATCGTGCATGTCGTAGCCTGGACGGTCGCCACACTGGATCGCTTCACTCGCCACGCTCTTCGTCCTCACGTCACCTACATAGGCAGAGCTCCCCAATGCATATGTAGGGTGAAATTGCATGCATGCAAGCAGGCAAAATCTCAATCTTTTGTTGACCGTGCCTGCAAAACTTGAAATTTGGCACCAGTTTGATCGGCTTCATTGTCTTCTCTTTGTTTCTTCACTTCAAATTTGCCGCCAGTTCGATCGGCGCCACTGAAACTTCAAATTCTTCAGACGAGCTATAAATATTTCATCCTTCTCTTCTCTTCTTCACTTCAAACCGAGGAACATCCAGTTCTTATCTTCTCATCTCTTCCATTAGCATGATCTAGAATCATTTGCCGAGCCAATGGAAGGCGTTCTGCTTAATCTAAATGAGGTAATCCCATGGGAGGAAGCTAACGCTGGTTTAGATGTTGATCTAAATGCGCCAGTGATGTGAGAGGACATCAAGGAAGATGTTTTTGACCTTAATAATCCCCTATTTTGGGAGGTGATGCATGAAGGTGCTCACACAATCCTCCTTTTTCCTTGTTAAACTTTACACCTTGACTTCTATAATCATTTTGTTTGTTTCTTGCACGGATGAAGCCGACGAAGATGAAGATGGAGATGTTTAGGGGATCAATGGTGCTGAAGATGGAGATGTTCAGAAAGGGATCAATCATGGCACAAATATGGCTTTTTTGGACGCCGATGGCAATGCTGAAATGAACAACAGTAAGCAATACTCTAATCAGTTTTCCTTTGCAATGAATTTCACACCATTATCTTTTTTTCAATGAATTTCACACATTATTTATTTACCACTAATTTTCTACTGATGTTTATTTTTTTATTTTTTTTCCATATAGATGTTGATGGCAATGGCCAACGTAGAAGGAACTATTTAATCAATGATCAGTGTAGAGCCATCTACTCCATTCTTCTACAGCGAACTACCATCGGCATAATAAAGCATAGAGTGACTAAATCGGTTGCTATGGATACCGGTGTTCCATTGCGAGTAGTGCAGCATATATGGGAGAAAGGGCAGCGTGGCAGTGGAGTGCATGCTATTTGCTGTAAGATGGCCAAGAATTGTGGCTATAAAAGAGTTCTCTTTATCCCGCAGGTAATTTGCGAAGTCCCTCTTAGTGCTCGCACTTCTCTCTGAGATCTAGCATCCACTTTGAACATCCCAAAGAGTATATTATTTGACCATCTGAAGGAAGGGAAAGTCAAATGACATACCAACGACATCAAATTCACATTGACAGACGAAAACAAGAAAACTCGTGTGCGATTTTGCATGCCTATGCTACATAGACATAGCTTACCTCATGCACCAGCAGTTAAAGAAATGTGCAACATCATCTACATAGATGAGAAGTGGTTCTATATGACGAGGAAAATTTAGAAATATTATTTGGCCCCAGATGAAGACAGACCACAAAGAACCGCCAAAAACAAAATTTAATCAAAAATGTCATGTTTCTAGCTGCAATTGCTCGACTTAGGTTTGATGAGGAGGGTAACGAGACATTTTCGGGAAAGATTGACATATTCCCTTTCACTTTTACAGAGCCTGCTAAGAGGAGAATTGCATATTCCCTTTCACTTTTACAGAGCCTGCTAAGAGGAGAATTGCAAACAAGCCAGCAGATACAATGATCACAAAAGCGATGACATCAGTTACAAAGGAAGTTAGCAGAACTTTCCTTATTGAAAAGGTGTTGCCTGCCATCAAGCAAAAATGGTCTGTTGGATCGATGGTTTCTGACAAAGGGGGATGAATGTCGAACACTCAAAAATCACTGTCCAAAACTTTGCAGTAAATCCATGAAAAACTAGAGTGCAAAATCTTAAAAGTGTAGCGGAAAAATAGTGTTCAAATCAGAGCGACCTCGGATTGTCCAGAAATCCAACTCAGGAAGGACAGACAACAATCTCAAAGTCTCTGAGAAAATCTCGAAGTGTCGGAGAAAAACTTGGTTGGTCCAGAAATCCAACTCAGGAAGGACAGACAGCAACCAGACAGCAATCTCGAAAGTTCGGCATGAAACGGAAGTTGAGCCCCAGATACATCGGACCATTCCAAATCCTAGATCAGAAAGGAGAAGTAGCTTATCAGTTAAAGCTATTGGCATCGTTGTCAAAGGTACATGATGTATTCCACATATTACAACTCGGAAAGTGTTTAAAGGAATCGGCCGAGAAGGTGGAATACTCAGAAGTGGAATTGCAAGATGATTTTTTGTATGTTAAAAAGCCAATTAAAATTCTTGCAGAAGAATGGAAGCAACTAAGAAATCGAGCAATCAAGTATTGTAAAGTGCAGTGGAAGAATCACCCTGTCCGAGAAGCAACGTGGGAGAAGGAAGAAGATCTGCGTAGAGACTACCCGTTCTTATTCAGGTACCTCATCTTTAATTTCGAGGGCGAAATTCTTTTAAGGAGGGTAGGATGTGAGAGCCCTAATTTTCGAGTTAGTCATAAGGGGCGTGAGAAAAAGTTTAGGTCAACCCGTTACCGAGACGTGCCGAAAGCTAGGGGGGAAGTGTATTGTGCATTCGCATCATACATGCCATTCATCACATTGTCATACAATTTTATATGCACAATTGAATTAGAAGCTTATTAATTGAAGAATGTCATCACAAGACATGCAATAATTGATTGAAACAAAACAAGATTACATTGTCATGATTACAATTATGAGTACAAGAATAACTAAAGAAGAGGAAAGAAAATTACATGAATAAGATTCTACATATACAAATCTCTAACCTAATCTTCGAGTATTGGGCTGTAGAAGAACACCAAGGCGGAAGGAGGGAGTTTATTCTTAGAAATGTTTGCGAAGTCCGAGGTCGTCAAATATATGCATTGGGAACCTTAGGGACCTCGCAATTTGCTATAGGAGGCAAAGTTTTAAAAACCGAACTGTTCCGCCAACATCCGCAAGTTTAGTTGCGTGGCAAAATAATGCCGAGGTGGACCTAAATAATTTTTAGTTTTAAAAATAGATTTAGAAAACAAATTCACTTTCAAAAATGTCTGAGGGCCACGTGGCTAAGACTCTCGTTGGACAAATCTACATATGTATGTATGTATATATATATATATATATATGTGGAGAAAAGAGGTGAGAGTATGAAAATAGTTTTTATTTTTTCCTATACTACATTGCCTCCAACAAATTTTGCTTCTCAAAAAGAAATTGTTTTAAAAAGGGAAAATGTTAGATAAGGCAACACAACCATCGGTGAATTATCCATCAGTATACTATCTTTTATCCCAAGTCAATTCCTTAGCTTAGAAGTAAAACCAAGTAGCTGTGTGGCATAGGCAGCATGAGGTGGCCAAAGATAATCACCAAAGGAAATCAGGAAGCCTCGGTAGAAATAGTACTAAGGCAGCCGAGTAGAGTCATGTTCCAACAATAGTAGTCACCAAGACCACCATTTCACAAGAACCAGCCTAGGGAGGCCGAGGTCATCAAGATCAGTAAGGAGGCAAGCTACAGGAGAATAAGACCTCAAGCACTTCAAGGAGGAGGAACATAGGAGAGAAGAAAGAAGGCCCAACTCGAAGGCGAAACCTGCAAGCTTAAAAAGCCAAATCCTACTCTTGTCCAAGCCAAGACAAGGTAAGGATTACCGAGAACACATAACTCACATATACATGCATAAAAATGATTTAGCATGTTATGAGAGACCCTCAGATTGTAGGTTCATCACAGGGTTTTCTTTAGGCAACTTGTGTAACATCTGTTCTTATCACCCTTCTCAAATCTCTCAAATTTCTCTCAGAGAAATCATCATGATAAATTAAGGCAACGAATAGGCAGCAAGTGTAGAATCTGGTCTGAGATGAAGCATAGTTCTATTCTTATCGGTTATACTAGCAAGTATTCATATATCAAACATCAGCACAATTTAGCCAAAGAGTCAAGGAGTAATATTTGTTCTTTTTAGTTAATAACCTGATATATAGGTAAAGAATAATTCATATGGCTAGGTCATGTTTTAATAGGTCAAGGGGCTCAATCCTACAAGTACATCTCACCTCAGTACATTAACATAATGAGTAATAACTGGCTAACTTGAAAAAGACAATAACAGTCTTTTAACAAGTTCAGTTCTTATTGTTTATAGGTAAGAATTTACCATAGAACAAGGTGGATCAAAATAACATCAGATTTAAGCTCGCAATAAAGATCGCTATATACTAGTATGCACAACTTAAGGAGCTATCGTCAGGACCAAATAGCATGCCTCAAAGTAAACTGTAAGCTACCATGAACAAAAATTTTAGCATACTCCTCAGGAGTAGCAAATCACTGAATCACAAATAATCAAGTATCACAATCGGACCAGCGGTAGAACCCTAGGCATGAGGAGTAGAGAAGAGAAATGAGGAATGCTTACCAAAGAAAGAGGAGGCGGATGGCATGGGGAAACACCATCGCACCACCGTGAGGGGTGGGCCCAGCGGAGCGCCGCCGGTGGCGGGCTACAATGCGGGGCCACGAGCCACCTCGAGCAGCGTGGCAGGGCAACCAAGGGGACAACGGCCAACACGGAGCACCGGCGGCAAGGAGGAAACGATAAGCCTAGACCAAACCCGTGGGGGCAGGCGAAGATCCAAACCCTAGGTTTGGGGTGCGCTCGGGAGGGCTTGAGCCAGAGGGCCAAGGCGGCAGCCTCCCAAGCGGATCCAGCAAAACGACCTAAGGAGGCGGCGACGCGACATCCGGAGCAGAGCGGCGGCGCTAGCTAGCGACCGGGAGGAAGACCGACGGGAGAGAAAGAGAGGTCGTGGGGGAGCGAAGAGGAAGCACTGGACCGAGAAGCGGTAGCGGCGCTGTCGGTCCAAGCAGACGACGGAGGCGACATCGGGCGGTAGCGGTACTGAGGAGTGCAAGAGGAAGATACAAGATGAGAGAGGGAGAGAGTGAGCAGCCGGCGGGTGAGTGAAAGGAATTGGGGGAAGAGGAAGCCTTAGGGTTAAGGGGCTTCGGCTTGGGCTTAATGAGCCGGCCAATGGCTGGCAGGCTAGCCTGAAAAAGGAGTTCTCTTTTTTTTAAGATTTAATATTAATTCCCAAATACTTCCTTTAAATAGAAAATAAAGTTAAATTAGATTATTTTGTTTTGTTTTAAGAATAGAATTAAAGAAAGGAAATAGATGTATATATATATATATATATATATATATATGTTGAAAAGCATATTCAAGATTAAGATAATTACTTAACTTAAAATAACTTCTTCTTCTTCCTTGGAGGAGAATCAAATCTTAACCAAGATAATAAGTTATCCTAATTAATGTAAATATATTTTTCTTCTTTGGGAAAGAGGGTTAAACCATAAGTTAAGAAAAATAGGCGGTGAAGCCATGTTAACCCAAATTAAGAATCAACATAAGCTTTAAAAATAACTAAAGCTTGGTCACTACTTTAAATAATTTTAAATCTTAATAAGAATGTTTAAAGGATCTAAATCTAAATTTCCTTAAGAGTATTTTAATATATACGTCATCTCATGCATGCATTGCCATAGCATTTCATTCATACTCAAAATTTCCGGGACAAGTCCTTATCGGACTTTATTGCTGTTTATCATAAGTCGGAGTTCATCAAGCAGACCAGTCGAACTCTACTACCTGTCCGTCACCAGTCAAGTCTAGTTTATTATTCATATCCGTTGAAAACGTTTTACAAAACTTTTCTTCTTGTCTATAATATGCACAAAATGAAAATCTATTTTATAAAGTGAATCAATTATTGATTGTTGATCGCCGGTTTTTGGGTGTGATCATGGTGGGTGGTAAAATCTTGGAAACGGTGCCGAGGACACATTGGAAGGTGGATTTCATCACACGGGTTTGTTCATATAAGGTTGAAGCAACTAATGATCGATTGTGCTTAAGTGCCATAGTGATCGTGCATACCACATACCTTGTATAGATGGGGCTGAGCCAAAGTACCTTTGCCATAGGTCATACTCCCCTGGGAAAGAAAGACCTCAATAGTTGGATCTGGAGTATCAACTGTTGAGAAGGTGGTGTTAGCCGTTGGCTAACTACAATGCATTAGATCTGTAGTATCAATGTGAGATCAGTAATCCTGGTCTGTTGTGCGGACTACGACGTGGGGTATGACTGAGCGGGCGGTGAAATGGCTCTGTGATCGTGGGTATGTGATTCAGGGCCGATCACTTTGGGTACATGCTTATGATCGTTTGTGGGTACAGTTGCGCACCTCTGCAGAATGTAATAAAGTGTGGCTTAGTCACTCTATGTTCCTGGTTGGAACTGCAAACGCGGTAAGAAAGAGATCCATTGAGGATCCTAACAGCCCGTAAGGCATGAGATCATAGTCTCTTAAAGTAAAACTTGACTCTCTTACCTTACAAAATTGCATTACTTTTGGAGAGCATTGTTGTTCTCAGTTGATAGTGCATCAAATACCTATTTGCTATTCCTGGACTTGTTGAGTACCTTTTTGTACTCATCCCTTTATTCTAATTCTCTTGATTAGACTATGAGCCGACGGCGGAGACGGAGGTGGTATATGTCGAAGTCGACAAAGAAACTCCCGAAGAGTAGACACCAGGAAGACGAAGGCGTCAACTACTACATCGAGTACCAAGACGAGAATGCCATCGAGTAGAAGTATAGCTGTATGAGTCGAGAGTTCTAGAAAAGGTTTTTGCTGTAACCAACTGATAACGGTTTTAAATTCCCCATACTTTTGAGAATGAGTTTGTAAGATTTATATTGTTCTTCCAGTTTGTACATTAATTTTGTAATATATGGACCGCTGCAATACTTCTGTCGTGCTACTCTGTGTGATATGTTGTGGATGAGAAGGCACTTTGTCTACAATATATCAAAGACTAGCATATTATCCGAAAGGGTAGTATGTGGGTCGCCGCAGGTTTGGGTTAAGAAACCCTTAGTCTCATATTTATAGTGGAGGCATACCCCTCTTCACTTGGGCCTTAAAACCCACTTAAGGGCATATGTTGCTTAGCACGCATCCCCAAGCCTCTAAGACTCATATCTATCCTCAATCATTCCTACCATGACAAGCCTAACACTAGACTGCATCCTCGGCTTGATTCTTCGGTTTCCCTTTGGTGGTTTCCGCACTTTTAACAAAGTGCCCTCGCAGCAACTTGGTCATCACGTCTTACCTCCAGCCTTTGCCTTGTCCCTAAGTAACCGTCTCGGACCGCACGATGTGGTCGCCACCTTTGACCACATATTTGTCTTCCAAGCTTCATGCCGATCAGTGTGACCTAACCATCGCTTCGCCCTTCACACCTGCACACTAGTAGACAAACAAACTAATTGCGAGTACAAGTGTTCCACTTGATCCAAGTTAGCTGAAACAAACAATTCCATCAATTTTTCATAAGACAAATTGACTAAATTCAAATTCACCAAATAAACTCACGGTCAACATAGTCAAACACTGAATTCATGGAATCTTAAATCTAACTCCAACATCACAATATGAAAAAATATTCATCATAAGTCATTACATGACTCACATGGTCAGCACATGAAATAGGACATCATAATCAACAAGATAACGCAAAAACACATTTCCATCGATGGTGAAGATGTTCATAGAGTAGCAATAGGATATGGTTTTGACATTCTGTTGGTCTGTCAACCTTCTAATTCTCTAGATTTTAATGTGCTTGACCTAGGTTTTTTGCAACTATTCAAGCACTGTTCAAAAAGGTACTCCAAACAGTGTCTAAGATATTGTTACGAAGATGATCACAGTATATGAAGAATATCGTACTGCTAAGCCTAATCATGTTTTCCTCACGTATCAATCCTATATGAGGGAGATCATGTACGATAAAAGAGGATAGCGTTACAAAATCTCACACATGAAGAAACGTGTCGCGGGCCTTGTCGTTGCTGTTGAACGAGTCGTTCTCGGCTATGGAGTCCACGCCCATGCCGCCATCTTGCCGTCATGGTCGCCGCTATGGACGCTGCCGTCGTCGCGTTTTTGCCTTCGTCTTCTTTAGCCCTTCTTCGTACGGGCTATTATTGTTAACCGGCACTTGCATGTACGAGTACTAAATACGCTAAATACGCTCGATAATCCAAGCGTCTCAGCGGCCGCGCGTTTGAATGAGGAGGATATATACACCTTAGATATATTTTTTTGAATAATTGCACCTTAGAATTTCGAACGTAACGAGAAAAGAAACGCGTGTAAGATTGTCCCAGACAGAGGGAGTAGAAAGAAAGCCGGTTAGGCTGGTCATAGTGGGTATCATAGATAGTATCATAGGTAGTATCATGCATTCCATGCATGCAAAAAGCTGATGTGTCACTGCAGTTAATGATGAGAGAGATGATAGTGGTATCATATCTGGATACCATATCATAGCACATAGAACTAGAAAATTTAATATCAAATAGATCTTGTACACAATTTTACATTGAGATTCTACAAATCAATAAATATAATGAGACTATGGTACTACTACATGATACCATGCATTATAGAGATAGTATCATACACTAGTATCATATGCATGATACTAGTATATGATACTACCCACTATGACCAGCCTTAATGCTAAGCTGAGCTGCAGAAACCCAACCCACACTTGGCCGCCGATCTCTTCACGTGCCGGCACATGGACCAATACGCAGCCGAGCGCTGCGATCCCCGGCCACGTGAAATGGGACGGGCGGACGGACAGGCAGGGGCACCGAACACGGACGGGGCCTGGGCCTGGGCCTGGCTCGAGCGCCCAGGGGCCAAATGAGACGAGACCACGTTACGACCGTACGGTGGGGCGCGTCCCAGAGGCCAGAGAGCAGAGGACGTGAGGCGATCGCTGTCCGGTCGCGAGAAGTCAGCAACTTCGGCGCCGAAACACACAGGGACGGGGTCGGCGACCTCGGCACGTGAATCACCCATTGGCCCCTCACCTTCCTTGTCGGGTATTAGCCCCACACGCCGTACAAACTATGACAAGTTTAACGAGGGTTCGTGTGACCGTAACAATGTTCACTTCTAAGTCTTTACTTCCTAGAGTTCTCTGGAGCTGTTGTTCCGGGACGTCGGCATTGTGTCCGGAACACAACTTTGACCATGCGATGAGTCCAAGGAAAGGGAAAGAAAAGATAAAAAAAATTCTATCTCTAATTCTATAGTCTATAAATTCTTAATATACAGTTTTTTAGTGTCTATACATGTCGTACGTATCTCAGCTTCATAGATTATGGATCCTGTATAGACTACTCACAAACAAATTATTATATGAGCTCTCTTTAGTTTAGTCCATAGATGACATAGATAATATTACAATCAACCATCCTTACTAGATTGTGAATTTTATTAAATAAAATCTTTTGTCATAAACTCTAACCCGATTTGGGATGGTGAATTTGCATTCTGGGATTTCCAAAAAGATTGAATTTTTTTATGCATATAAGGAATGCTACAAACTAAGAATATGCAAATAAAAAATACTACTATTTTGTGTCATGTGCAAACAAGATAAGAGATAAATAAATTTCTCTTACCCTTTTTGTGTAGAATTGTATTACTTATCATCAGGTGTGAAACCACCCTTCAGAACTATCCTAAGGTCTGGAAGATGGTTTTGCATTTCAAGGTTCGCAAAATATGGGGGGAAACCATGGGTGTATGAAACACTACCAATAGCATGCGATCGTAGATCCACCGCGACAAGTGTAAGCTTTATGTTTCTTCTTCTACTCATGACATCCTGAGCCTCGATGCTTTGAT
Organism: Stipa capillata; assembly: GCA_019208055.1. Classification (NCBI taxonomy): domain Eukaryota; kingdom Viridiplantae; phylum Streptophyta; class Magnoliopsida; order Poales; family Poaceae; genus Stipa; species Stipa capillata. The sequence goes on from JAGXJF010000680.1 coordinate 47,580, forward strand.
TTCTCTTCTACGCCGGCTACCAATCTCATGCCGCCGTGCTCAGCCTCTCTACCCGATCTCTCCTTGCACACAACTGCAACCACACATTTGTGACCACAACCTTCTCTCATATGGCCGGCGGCCGGGTCGCTGAGCACACCTTTTGTAATTTAAAAATAGTTGAGTTGAATTTTGATGATAACAAAGTATGAATGATTTAATTTGAATGTTTTAAAATTATAGGAGTTCAAATTTATCTATTCAAACAGTATGTAATTTGAAATTTCTTCACTCAAAAGTTTTAAATGTTGAGGGAAAGTAGCTGGGAAAAAGAACGGAAGGAACTAGATTGAGGGGTACCACTTAGCACAATTACAGGTGATCTTATGTTTGCTACGACAAACGTAACCTCATAATAGATCTTCCATTTTGTATAGCGAGCCGGTTTTCAAGTGGCACTAAGCGCGGCACTAAGCCAATCAAATCCTAATTCTTCAACGGCAAGCGCTGTCAAATTTGAATCTTAGTGCGTACATGTTTTAGGGTCTTTTTGATTCGTAGGATTGTAAAAACATAGGAATAGGAAAAACATAGGATTGGAGTGTCATGTTTATTGGAATCCTACAGGATTTAGAGTTTGTTTTGGCATCACAGAAAAAACAAAGGAACTCTACCAAGAGGTTTGAGTGGATGGAAATTTTCCTCCAAAATATAGTACAAATGAATCCTATGAAAAAATTCCTAAGGATTCCAATCCTGCGAATCAAATGACCACCGTAGAAAAAATTCCTAAGGATCTAAATCCTCTAAAATTCCTATGAAATTCCTTTGAACCAAAGGAGCCCTTATGATACTCGTGTACCTTGTTCTAGACTCAACCATAGGATACAGCCTAAACTGCCGTAGAAGAGACGAACAGGTGCAGATCTATAGAGACGGAGACGGCGAAAATAAAGACCCGGACACAAGACCACACATCTCATCCCTTGGCTGCGGCCGAGGGCCGCGCCGCGCGGCTGGGTCCCACCTCCCGAATCGCGGGGAGGCGCGGCGAAACTTCCTCCGAGACCCACGAGATAATCCCATCCGCGAGAGGCGAGGCGGCGACCCGGGGTGCTGCAGCCTGCAGCCCATCCTAATTCTCCTTTCTCTCACCGACACGCGCGGAGCGCACGACGAGCGGCGCCGCGACCCCACCACCCGGGTCTCGCAACGTCACGCCAGTGGGGCCCCCGGGCGCGTGGAGCATCCATACTCCACGAGGCAACTTGTCCCCGCGGCGCGACAGCTCCAGGGGCACACGCCGCCTGTGCAGCTACCACGGCGCCTCGCCCGTCGACCGACCCGATCAATGGTGCCCGGACCCCGTATCACGTGGACATCACGCCGTCAGTGACCTCTGGAACCGGTCCGCCCGTGTAAGTGGATGCTCCCAGGGTTCCAGGGGATGGACGCTGACATTCGCCGCGCGCAAGCGAAGGCAGCGGGTGGATGGATGGTCATGGTGGTGCGCCCGGGCGGGGCCCGTGGGGTCAGCGGCACAATTTGCGATGCGCTTCTGTTGACGGGACGCTGCCTTTCTTTGTCCGGCCGTGCGCCATCGCTATACCTTAGCCTTTTCCTCCGCTGGGCGTGCCCACCGGCTGCTGCTGCCGCATGCCGCGATGCCCTAGGCCACAGGATCCCCCACAAAGCCTTGCTATGCGGGGTCGGCGGAAATATCCAACGAGCTACTGCTGCTCCACTTGCAAAAGTTGCAAATGCGAGAGTAAATGCTGTGGTTAGAAAATCATTTCCAAGGGACAACACAAGTAACGCACTTAAGAGTACAAGATTTTGCCCTGTTTTTACTTGTAATACGGTCGCAGGAAATGTTCCCTTCAATTAACTTCTTCTGCAATCTGAATACGGGCGTTCTCGATCCAGTGTGTCGAATCAGTAGGATCATGACAGCGCAAGCTATCTTTGCTACCGTGCAACAATGTTCCTTTTTGACTTTTTCTTTAGAAATCTTCTCCCATTTGAGCAAGAAATCCCACTGCCATGCAACAATGTTCCTTTTTGCCTTTTTCTTTAGAAATCTTCTCCCATTTGAGCAAGAAATCCCACGGCAAGCGACCACCTCGTCAATGGTACCAACTAATCAGGCTTTGCGATGTGTTTGAGCTAACTTCCAGGAGAGTTCTGTATCCTGCAACATATTTTGCCAACTAAATTTACATCAATATCGTTATAGCCTTTATTTCGAACAATAATGCTCCTCGCCGCCTCCAATCTTTGCACGATTGTCATACGAGCAAAAGAATGGATTAGTTTGGAAATCTAACGAGCAAATATGTTGATCAAACGCTTCTGACTGTATTAAGGGATAGTGACACCAAATGTAACCGAAAGCACTGCCAAAAAAACATATACCTTGAGCATGCAGCTACTTGCATGCATAGCCTGCACGCTAGAGAGCAGCTACTCGCATCGCACGCGCTGCGGCAGGACGCGCACGGATGGAAGCCAACCACGGTTCCCATCTCGCCCGGCCGCTCTCTGGCTCGAAGAGATGCTGGTGCATCGTGCGACGTGCCCACTTTTCTCTTCTTACAAGTAGTACAAAACTAGGATGGACTTTGGAGCGTCCGTGTCGGCCACTCAGCTGTCTCTCTCCAGGCGAGGCGAGGAGAGGTGCAGTGCACGCTGCGCTCGGCCGCGTCAATTCCCTCGTCAACTCCGTAACCGCGAGACGCGGCGCCGTGCTCCCATACCCATCGTCACGGAGCCTACGATGCGTTTGTTACGCACCTACCCAGACCTCCAATTACCAAGTCAATGACAATAGTAGTAAACTGCACGCCTGCAGCTCCACTTTCACACTCGAATCAAGATAAGATGGATGGAGCGGATAAGATGGATGGAGCTTGATTTTAGTTTTATTCATAGTAATCTTAAGGAACAAAAGGAAAAGGGTTACTGGATGGAGGTGGACACCGGCGCTCTCATCTCGCCCACGCAAACGGGGCCGGCCGGTAAATTTCTTCTCTACGTACACAGCAAAATTAAGGGGACCGGTAAAACGCAAGAAACTAGGCTAGCCCGCGGGAAAAATTACTAATACTTCGCCGCCGGGGATCCAGTACACGGTGGTCAAGACTAGAGACCGACACATGGATTAGGATTAGCTAGCCAGGGGCCGGCACGGCGGCCGGTCTCAGTGAAAAAGGTCGAGCAGCACCAGCTCCCGTTCGCCGCTGCTGGTCGTCACGGACTCATCCGAGCTCATGGACGGCGTCCCCGGCCGCAGCATCGCCCTCCTCTCCCCTGTCGCTGCCGGCGACCCGGGGCTGAGGCACAGCCCAAGATCGCACGACGGGGTTGGCGCCTGCTCAGCCTTCCGCACCCGCTTCGCCGTGGAAAAGGTCGACCACCCGCCGGTGCGCTTGGCGGCGCCGTAGAGGTCCCCGCCGGAGCCGCATCCCCCGCCGAGGTCCAGCAGCGGTCCGATGGTGCCTCCCCGGAGCACGGTCTCGACGGCGGCCTGGCAGAGGTGCCAGTTCCCCGTCCAGAGCAGCCCCACCGCGCCGTGCACCGGGTTGATGGTGCGCCCCGCCGCCTCGTACAGTAGCGACTGGAACAACGCTGCACGCGCATCCGGAGCAACACACACACATAAGTTAGCTAAAGATTGCTTCCGTAAAAACTCGATAGATCGGTAATTAATCAACTATGAGCAACTACATACACACGCATACCAGGTCGCTGGGCTTCGGGGACGGCGGAGATGAAGGAGAGGAGGCCGGCGCGGCCGAAGAACTTGGCGACGAAGACGGTGGCGTGGCCCTGCGCGTCGGCGGCGTCGATCCACTGCAGGCACGGCCGCAGCACGCAGCCCTCGCTGCAGCCCTTCCTCAGCACCCGGCAGCCGTTGCAGCTCATCCCCACCCTACCCTCTCGCTATCATACAACAACGCTCTACTCACTCACTGACTGACTCACTCACTCACTCACTCAACTATGCTATTCGGCCTCTCTCTCTCTCTCTCTCTCTCTCTAGCTTCACCACTGCGAAAAATACCGGAGCGCAGCGAACGGCAGGTGAGCTGCCGGGGAAGGAGTTATATAGACGTAGCAGCACGGTAGCAGCAGGGCACTGGCCGGGACTGGAACCAGCTATAACCACGGTTAATTGATTTAGGTCCCGAACCACGGTTAGATGCCTGGTGCTGGTGACCGGTGGTTTGGCGTGTGAGGAAGTTCCAAGGTCCTGGGGTGCGCGGGGGCGGCTCCGTGTCTCCGCGGCCGGTCGGGCTCGCGCGGGCCGTCGGATCGCGGATGGGGACGGTCGGGGGGATGGGAATTTCTGGGTGGGCACCCCTGCGCGTTCGCCCCGTCCGTCTTCGCGTGGTGGCGCGTTGCCGCTTCTGCCCCTGCTTTTTCCCGGCCGGGGTGGGGTGGATGGCGATGGATGGATGCGTGGATTCGCGTGTCGGGCGGCAATCGCCGCGCACCGGTGGGTCTGACTCAGCGGGTCTTGGAGCCTTGCGGTGGAGCCTTCCTGCTACGACCGACTAGGTGTTCACGAAATTTCGGATCATCCGAGCGCTTCTGTGATCTTCTTTATTTTATACTTTTTTCCTGCGGGTGTTCTGATATTCTTGTTTATGGATTGCGCATCTTAGTACTCGACACACGTCAAAAAGGAAGGAGTTATTTTATCTTACCGGCCTGGTAAATATCTAATCCGGCGACACTAGCTAAGGAAAAACAAAGGGGCCTGCATCCCAGCTGTTTCTGTATCCGTTCATTTCCTTGCTTAGCTACTTACCAAAAATATTAAGAATACATGGAAATCCAAGCTGTTCGAATATATGTCACTTTCTTGCTAAGCTATTTTGCATTTTTTTTAAGAGCATGTCGATAACAGGGGAAGGTAATCAGGAAAAAAACTTTCAGTGAAATTTACGAAATAGATGATATTTTATAGGAGCGAAATATGACATTCTCAGCTAAAAATTTCGGTCTAATTTAGAAAATCTCAGCGCTATATGATAGCAAACAAAGCCATTTGTATTCACAAACTCTTGTCTACTGCAGCGGTTGAGGGGCTCTATCTTGATGCGTTCGACCTCAAGTCTCATAAAACCCAAGTTTTGTGCTAACTTTTTTAAATGCCAGATTTTGAATCTAGCCAAAAATATTCTATATGTTTCCCAAAGTTTGGCGGAGAACACTAATTTTAGAGAAAGGCTAATATACGAACGAAATTTTGTTCCTTAAAGGTAATCTTAGCCCGTGTGTTTTGACAAAGCACACCGAATCCTCAATAAGCAGTTGGGCACTTGGATCTACGCAGATTTTTGAAGTCTATCATCATAGATGGTGCACTTTGAACGAAGGTTGAACCATGTTTTGTCCAGGATTTGCTGATTCCTTGATTTGCAGACATGAAAATGATGATGTGTCCACGAGCACACGTTCACACCTGAGGCTTGAACATATGGTTCAAACTGACATGTATTCTAACTTAAAAATTAGTAGCCTCACACACTTCAATTTAACTCAGACCAATCAGCACCTTAAATATGTCTGTCCCAACAAACGATCTCTACTCAATGTACTATACTTATCATGAGCTCCGAGATGCATCGCATCTGGTAAGGGTAGAAAAGCCTCCTCCAACTTTTGTGGCTCCCTTTTAGATGTTGCCGTATTACACTATATGCCCTCTCGTTCCGGTGGTTGTTTCTTGCACGTAACCCGTTGATCGGATTTCCAGCAATTTTTAAGGCCTATCCAGCTTTTGCCCTTTGGGGAATATTTGAGCCCCAGCCGCAACTTGCAAGGGCATCTTGCCCTTTTCGCCGCGTATCTTGTGTGCGCTGCGGTTCACGCCTGGATGGACCCGGCCCCCTGCTGCACTGTTCCAGATTTGATGCTGCCTCTTGTCGTCGTTGGAGCCAGGGTCACCATCGGCTGCCACGCGAGATATGATGGCAATCTTCTCATTTGGTGCCTTCCATTGCACTGACGATTAGCGGCGTCTGGGAGGAGGAAAATAAAATAAAAGTCTTATTCTTATCTTTGGGCTATGGAATTCTAGGGTTGACGATTTGTCTTCACGGAATTGGCTGGATGAGCTTTAAACCTGCGTAAATTCTATTCCCGGGGGAATGACGAGATTCGGATGGTGTGGCTGTGAGATTTTTCCGCAAGTTGGGCGAGTCTGCTGTTCCTTTTCTTGGTTGTACTTATGAGCCTACCACCTCACCTATAAGAGCTAATACTAGGGATTTTTTTCTTTTCCTTTTGAAAGAGTATGGATATGGATTTGGTTTCAGCTCAAGAAAGAAGGCAAATCTAGGAGAAATCCTAGGCGGATCAATTTCATGTAGGCTCTATCTGATCTTATCCAAAATATTTAAATTTGATTAGATAGTATTTAAATAGTATTTTAAATAGGTAATTCTCACTCACTTTCTTTCAGCCAAGTAGGTAGCTCAACATTCTTATGGAGCCTAGATGTGTTATATTAATATAGATCCTGCTGACAGTTAAGTGAGGCTCAGTTAGTAATAGAAAAATTAAAACATTGTAACTTTTTCATCTAGACGCCATATTAGCAAAATGATATGTTCATAGCTCAGTAATATCTTTGACATGGTGCCATCTAAGTTAGGATTTCTAGTATTCATGAAAAGTGATATCCTATAAACATTATTTATGTTTCTATTTTAGGCGATATCTCATAAAATATTAGTTACGGTATTATATTCTATAGTTATCTACTCTATATACGTGACTACCATGTTCTGCATCTGTATTTGTATCCGCTAACTATCCACTTTGACTCTGAATCCAAGAAAAATGTGATCTAGAATATGATTTAAACGATATCCGCTTGTATCCGATCTGACTACACAGCACAGTACGGTGCAATATAATAACATGCAATTTTACGGGTGGACAAACTATAGTACCATGTGACATAATGCCCCTGGTTCCAAATGCAGGTTTTTAGATCAATATTTGTTCGCTCAAGCAATTTTATTAAAGAAACTTGCTCAAGTATTTTAAACTTTATCCACCAATATGTAAAAGATCTTTAGGCTGCATTTGGTACGAGGTTAAAATAATTAGGTTAGCTAATTTTAACCTAGCTAGGTCAGCTTAGTCCTGATTTTGTGTTTGACAATTGACCCAATTAACTCAAATTACTATTTGGCTAGATCAATAGATTAGTTAGGTTAATCGTAAAAATGAAATTTAAAAGCAATAATTGTATTAGATTAAGATATTCCACCTCTTCGTAGGTTAGTTTAATCCTGAGTTAAAAAGAAAATGACTTTAATCAGATTAACTAAATATCGCCTTTTAAGAATGTTTGGTGAGTCAAGTTATCCACCCTTTAACTCCAAACTAGACCAGATCTTAAGGCTTGGAATAGATTTTAATTTGCTCAATCTTTCATGAAAAACATCTCTGTAATATTAAAAGTTATAGTATGGTCCTTAGAATTATCTAGAGTATTCATGGTTCATCTTCACTAGAAAATGTCACTTGCGCTTTTGGTCCCTAACGAGATGGCAACCTTGCGGTTGCACCTCTTTTGTTCTAAGTACCCTTAATGTGATTGGAGAGGGAGGTTACTTAGTGGAGTTGCTATTATTGTGGTTGATCACCCACATTATTAGATAGCCAATCAACTTGTTCTCCTCCTCTTAGTGAGGACTCGAAGAATTCGGACCAAATAAATGCGATACATTTTTTGCTAGGGCCCACCACCTCTCAATCCTTTCCCGCGCCCTTCTCTTTCTCTTCCGTGCCTCCCATTAACTTTTCTCCCCTAGCAAAAATCCATCTAATCTGGCGGAGGAGCCTTCACCATCGTGGTTTTTGTCCTGCCTTCCGCCTCCTCTCCTCTCCATCGGAGGATTTCGCCGTTGGGGTGCTGCCTCGGCCATCCACCTCCCCCAGGTCGTCTTCCTTGCTAAATTTGGACGGCCCGGCCATGGTGGGGACCACCTCTTCCCCCGTCCTCCCCTTTTCTACTCCAATGCTGGGATGTTGGTGAGCATGGCCGTCACCATGGCCACCGTCGAGACCTCCTCATGGCCAGCCGCCACTGCAGAGGTGAGGTACATGCATCCAACTAGGGCTTTTTCCACCTTTTTTTTACTGATTTGGGATTTTTTATAGGTTGAAAATTATGATGTAAGTTGTTGAAAGCTTTGATTTGTGTAGTGCAAAGCTCGGATTTAGGGGAGATTTATGTTGAAAATATGGTTGAAATATGTTATTCAAATTTTTGGAAGCGAGTGAAAAGCTTAATTCATACTGTTTAAAAGCTCTATTTTCTAAAAGTGGATCGCCAGATTTCTGAAAGTTCTATCTCAATTTTTTAAAAGCTTATCCAAAATTAGTTGGAAGCTTTTTTTGAGTCTATTGTTATGAACTTTCTCAGATCTACCTTTGACGGCACCACCGCTCGCCAGCGATGATGGTCTTGTCGGAGCCACGAAGGGTGAGACATGGCCATCCTCGAAGGTGGATGGGTAAAGTAGAAAAAAAGAGATAAGAGGTGTAACTCATGGTGCCCTGTGAGGGTGGATGTGTGCTTTCGATAACCTGCTTGAACGGACACTGTCTAAAAGTGACCGTGGCTATAGCTGAGCGTAAATTAACACACCCCTAGAGATGACGTGGTTGATCCTGAGGCCCGACAGATTCGATAAGAATCAATGCGTAGGCAACGGGGGAGGGTAATTAGCGACGCACCGCGTGGGAGGTCAATTTCCGACCAGATTTAGCTTCCGTTTTTAGTATGTCTATTTACTGCGCTACGTTTCCTTTTTTAGATGAATAATCGGTCACAGCATAGATGTGTAGCTCACAGTCTTCTGATCTTTCCTTTTTCAACGTAAACTGCATTGCACATCAAAACTCTTGCTATTCTATTTTTCTTCTCTTTAGCGTGCAGACATATCATGGTTTATTTTTGTGTTTTATTTTATCTACACGTGACCAATGAAGATTAGGTCTCGTTAAGTTATCTAGAATCTAAATTAATCACATTTACATACAAACAAGTATGTTCAGTAGAAATTTAGTGAGATTCTCATAATTATTTCTGATCTATGTCAATTCTAACGTATGATTAGGGGGCATGCTCACGTGGTTGCGTATATGTAGATATTGGGATTTAAATTCATGTAGATGCAACATTAAAATGGTGTCGACGATATGTTTTTTAAGAATTAGGCTTCTAATTTACTTTTCACTTGAAAACTTTGAGCTTTTAACTAGCAAACAAGAGATTTCCAATCGTAAACGTCAAGCTTTCCACTAAAAAAGTAAAAAAAAATATCAAACTTTCAACTAGGAACCACGAGCTTCCTACTCAAAAATATTAAACTTTCTGCTCAGAAACATTGAGCTCTCAACTAGGAACCAGAGCTTTTCACTTAAAAATGCCCAACTTTCTACTATAGACCGCAAGCTTTCCACTATAGACCGCAAGCTTTCCACTCGGAAATGTCTACCTTTATATTTGGAATCACAAACTTTCTACTCTAAAATATATAACTTTTTAACTTCAAAATGTACAGTTTCTACTTGGACACATCGAGCTTTCACCTCCAAACACTCTAGCTGTCAACTCAACAACCTTCAGCTTATGCAATATGCTACTCACCCTACCCGGTAAAAATAATAAAAATATATTTTCTCTTTTAACTATCAAATAATTCAAGAAAACAAAATAAGAATCTGATGTATATGCAAAACACTTAGTATGTTTTGTTCATTTGATCAAGCATAAGAAAACATAAACTTGTTGCTTTGCATGTGAACATATGATAGTTGCTTCATTCTACTCGGTGCTAATCACTTGATGTGAAAGTTGTCTCTAAGTAAATAAAGAAGTGAGCTAATTAAACACATATTACAACAATGAGGTCATATGCACCAAACAGACAATGACCAGGCCGTTGTGGTGCGGTCAGAATTAACCGTCCCGACGGGTAGCCGTAAATAATGATTTTTGGTAGGCAACTACCATTGGGGCGAAAACGGTACACTGCGGTAGACCCGATGGCACGCGCAGCGGCCATCCTTTTTTCTTTTCCCCTGGTGAGTCCACCTCCCTATTTTTTTCTAAGCTATTGGAATTGACCGTGCTCACAGTCGCTGGCAAAATACTTTCTCTGGAGTCGGGGGACGTGGCACATGCATTGGCCATCGGCACATCTTCTCAGGGTAAGGGCACAAGACCCATATGTCAAAACTGTAACCATCTCTCAGAGGAAACCTCTCGTCTCAACCGGGAGGCAACACGACAAACATGTGTGCAAAAGGAAGAAAAACATGAAATTTGTCAGCAAGCAAACATTCATGGTACTCTTAGCTTCTAACTAATATAATTGTCGAGGAATGGATAGACTAGCTAGCCTAAATTAAAATTTTCTGTCACGTTAAACATAGATCATCGTAGTTTTAGATCATGAAATTACCACTACACGCCCAGTAGCAGAAGCAGAGTTAGTGTAACGTGTCGTACTAACTCCTCGCAATCCTCCATGAAGTAGCGATTCGACCTGGGGTTGTAGATTCGCAGCAACGCCTCCAAGGTATTCACGCGTATGGAGAAGGAACGCCGTGTGCTGTAGTGCTAGAGGCGGGCAATGCGATTTTGGGTGAGGTATGGGTGGCGGCTAAGGTTTTTCGACTCATGAATTTTTGATGTCCCTAGTGCCACTGCACCTCTCCTTAAATAGACGCTGTCATATGGGACTCTACACTAGAAGTCCATTATGAGCTTGAAGCTCATTAGAACTCAGCTCCCTATCTGAATCGGATTCTAGGCTTTTAAGCGTGCAATCCTATAGGTTCATTTACACTTAGAGGTAGTGTGAGTACTCCTACTTGACAACCAATTGGTAGTGGTCCCGAGTAGGACGTGCTGGCTCCTGAGTGCACATAAAGATCACATCGGACGAACCTCAACAATACTTATATGAATTTCCTTTTGCCTCATGATAGCGGTCAAACTCAAGGCGAGTACATGACATCCTTGTTTAGTTAGTTTGACCACCTTTTCTCGATCACGTGATTTGAAATTCTTGACTACGGTTAACTCTTGAACCGTGAGTAGCACGGCCATTCATTTCTGGAATAGGATCACTCGAGAGGCTTTAAGATATATCTCCTGTTGTATGGGCGGGCAAATCCCATCTTGATTGACCATGCCTCACAGCATGTTTCGTGACAAACTCGAAAACCACTTTTATAACTACCTAGTCACATAGTAGGATTTGGCAACCCCTAAGTAAGTCATTACATATCTTAAGCACATATGACAACTTCAATTCTAAAGATATAGCATACACGTTGTGCATCTGGTAGACTTCTTACTTCGATGAGATTATTTTGTTCTTTTAGTCAGAACCTTAGGCGGTTCTTGGAAGAAGATAGTGAAAAAATTATCCCTAAAGTCAAAACTAAAAGGAACGTATAAACCAATGCTTCCATAGATTCGATCGTGGTTTATTTACAATTATAACTTCCACACCTATTCATTTGTCATTTGGGATCATTTCCCATATAAAGAAAGAAAAAGAGTCAAAGAAAGGATGGGAAATGTTATAATAATACAATGCTCTCACAATGTCTCAGAGTGGTCGATCCAACCTCATGTTCTCTAACATGTATTCATATTTTTGGTTTGATATCTTTATATCTATGACCCGTGAAATAGGGTTATCAACCAATACATATGCTAGTATATATATATGTGTCCACATATGTTTATTGACTAAGGATCACTTTAGAATAATCACCACAAAGATAAATATAGAGATTCACAAACAAGTCATGTACTTGCTAATAAAGATTAATGACATTACTTAAGAAAGAAGATAACATATTATCCAATAAATCATCAATATAAAAAATATAATTATATCTATGATTGTCTCTAAGGCATATTTCCAACAATAGTGTACACCGATACTCCAGCGGTTGATTTTATGAGACCATGTGGTTGGTCCGATCGACTTCATGGTTCTTAAGAACCAAGGAGAAAGGTAGGGATTCATACCAGAATTGATGCAAGAAATGACATCTACGCTTGCAGATACGTACATTCGGGCCGTGTCATGGTCATTTGTTTTGGTTTTCTCGCACTATATTTCATGTAGTACAATGATTTTATTTACACTACTACGAAACATGCCTTTAGAGGCGGGTGAAAATGATCATTGGAGGCGGTTCGCCCAACCGACTGTGCGAGATGGTCTCTGATGACCCCTAAGTTCACAGTCGGTTGCTAAAAACCCGAATGTGATAAAAAGAGTCATCTCAATAGGTTCCTAAAACCAACCGACTGTGAACTTAGGGTCATCATAGTCAGGCCTTTATACGAACCGCCTGTGATGACGGACACAGGCGGGCTACTTGTTCCAACCGCCTGTGATGACTTTGTCATCACAGACGGGCGCCTCGATCGAACCGCTTGTGATATTGTACCCTAGACTGTACATTCAAGAGCATCACAGTCGGCTTCTGTCTTCCACCCGCCTCTGATGTCTGTATCTAGAGGGCATGATTTCCCTGCATTTTGGGCTAGCTTCAGGTTTCGCTAGCCATGCCCTCTGAAAAATGATAGATGCACATATATAATGACAAATTTATAGAATAGAGCAACTGACAGCCAATAATCACATCACAATAAAGCAACTGCATGAATAATCACATCACAATTCACAACCAATAATCACATGACTACAAAGTTCTGAAATAATCGCAAGTTTTGAAACAAAGCTACTCTGCTACACCTCCACCATAGAAATCGCCTTGAGGGTTTAGGACGTGTGTGTTGATGAAGAACACAAAAATCCCTCTAATCCGCGCTAGCAAGGCTTCATCAAGTGGGCATCCCTCATCTTCTACCTTCCAAATCTTTCGCAAACGACGGAGAGGAGAGATTATCTGACATGCAAATACATATATGAATATATATTAAAAAATAACAAACCTTGATATCTTGTTTTCTGTTGACGAAATTCATCACCTTCTCCATGTGGAGGCAAACGTAGAATCCACAAGTGTTAGTTCCTTTAACTTGTTGTCTGCACTGCAATTAGAAAGGAATGTATTGTTATATACATTGAAACGGTACTTAGCGGAAATGTGATATAATAACATATATATTACCGGAAAGTTAAATTTGTGCGATAACTTGGATCCTTTGCCCTTCCCTCCCTGAGCATGGAATTCCAAGAATGCCTTGTCAAGTATTTGCCTAATGGGCTTGAAGTCGCAAGTAGGATTTATCGAAGAATCAAGGTATATCACCTTGTTACTTCTTGGTACGAAGACTATCAAAACCCAATGAAAGCTGCATATATAGATGTGTTGTCATGGGTACTACAAAATGTTGATCTAGTTTGAAAATAACAAAATAGCGGAACACATACCCAGGTTTGTATGGAAACATGAAGTATTCCTTATCCTTTTGAGCCAACAACACCTTTGTAACATACTGCAGCACGAATTCTTCATTGTCCCTAATGGCTTGGTCCGTGATCTTGCATGGGTCAAGGAAACCAACCGGTTCCTTGAGCATCTTGCCTTCGTTATACATGTATCTACAGAAATTATAGGACGATATTATAACTAGCATAACATATGTAGATATTACAAGTATGATCCGAGTGAGTAGACTTACAATGTCCAGCATCTCAAGAGGGATTGATCGAGGGCGTCGAGTCTTAGTAGATCAAACAAGTCCTCGAAGAACGCAAAGAACACCCCATCGAGGTCTTGGTGCCACAAGTGCTCCTCTCGAAACTTGACCTTGAAGTTTCGTGGCCTGCTTTGAGTGACTCCTCGAAGAATGTTACTCTGTTCTATGTACCACTGGTGCAATCTCTGACATGCTGTTGACAAGGATTTGAACTCATGCTCCGTCACCATTGGCTCTCCGTGAACGAATTTGAGAGCCAACTGCATCTTCTCAGGAGATGGTGGACTGACACTCATGATGCTCTTCGCACTCTTCGTGCTCTTGATGCTCGTGCTCTTGCTGGTCCTGCTTCTCTTCTGACCTTTTCCGTCCTTTTCTTCAGAAGGCTTTGCAATTGCCATTTCTTGGTGAGTTGTTGCCACAATGCCATGCTCCTCAGGTGGCGGTACAACTGACTCGACGACGTCAGGGATGTTCTCATGCACCGTCTCCGCTACAAGCTCCATGGGGGTTGGATTCTTCTCGCATGCCTGTGATGCCGACTACGATGAAGGCTGGTCCAATAGGACGACGTCCTTATTCAGCCATTGGATCGAGGTGCCGACGGACTCTTGCAGGATGGTGATCTCGTCAAGTACGGGCACGGGCACTGCCAGGAGCTTGAAACCATCAACAACAATGTCCACAATAACCTTCACGAATTTAGGGCGAAGGGGCACACAATGCACCATACTCCCCGGTTTCGAAGGATGTGCCACCCCAAAAGCAGCATCAAGGAGATTGTCACCCATCACTCTGGCCATGAGCTTGCATCGAGTTGGTTCCTAGAAAATAGCGTGAAGATTTCGTAAGACATGTTCATAGTACAATTGAACATGCGATAACAAATAGGTTTATTGTTGTTACCGTGATACAATCAACCGGTAATCCGTGGCTACCTCCTTCATCTCCAACCAGACCACCGGATGCGCAGCTACTCCGACGGTTGCCGGGGCTCGCAGCTGCAGCAGCAAGGGCGAACTATGCCCTCAATTCTTCCTTGATACGATCCACCTGCCTCGATACCTCCGCTCTTATACGCTCCTCCATGGCAGCATGGTCTATCTGTGTTGTTTGAGACCGCGTCTGGCTCATCCTAGCCCTCCTCCTGCGCTCGTATTCCTCCTCTGTCTCGGGAAATCCCTGGTGCCATGGAACAACACTTCCTATGCCTCATGTGCGACCAGGGTGCTCGGGGTTTCCCAGTGTAGTGGTGAGGATGTCGTGTGTCCGTGATGACATAACCACATCACCTTGGGAGGGTTGAGAACTCATTTGCACCTACAAGAAGAAATTCCGACTCAAGTACTATGAGTTGTACTAATTCGTAAGGACTAAAGTGAGTGACTTATACCATGCGTTGTGCGACTTCCTCATCTGTGGGATTTGGAAATCTTGTGGTGCCGCTTGAAGGGTCAGACTTGGCACGAGCTCTTAACCAGGAATGGGCCCGCCCTTGCAGGCCTGCAAATGGAGGGGTTACATTCTTCGACCTTGCTAGTTGGTCCTCACGCGCCCATTTCTCCTCCGCCTATTCGTATCCCCCTGTGCCGAGGTGATGCGGGTGCTTGTTTCTAGCCGACAATTCCCTCTGCTTTGCACTGAGATGGTCGAACTCAGGAGTGGACCTCATCTCAACAAATCTCCTATACACTTCTGGATCCAAGAAGCCATATTGATTGAACGAACTCTGCCCCTTCCTTATGAATTTAGTTGTGAGCTCGCTCTTAAATCTCCTCCACGCCTTCGAGATTTTCGTGAACGCGGCTCATTTGATGCTTTTTTCAAATTCTAGAGGGAACTGAAACCACTCCTTTATCTCCGCCATCAATTGATTTTGCATCTTAACGGTGACTAGCTTCCAGTTATCTATACGGATGTCCACCTTCTCATGACCGAGAATCCCGTAAAATGATTAGAATTTGGCAGCTACTTTGTCCGGCTTCTTCGGGGCCCCAGATCGCATTGATATTTCAGTGATTACCATGCATCACGTGGGTCTTTGTGAAATGGTTCTAGGCTTCCTGATCTTTTTGAGTTTTTTGGGCGAAGAATGGGCAGGCGAAAGCAGGCGGCCACGATATAGAGGACGGCAAGTTTGAAGAAGATTGTGCGTCCGACATCTTGTAATTCATTACGAAGATTATTAACATTAAACTGAAATTAAACCCTAATTCGAGGTACAAACCCAAAAGTAAATTATCCACATTCATAAATTTTGAAGAACACCTATTTGAATAAAGCCTTATTATCTAGATTTAAGCAAATGCAAATTCAAGTTTGATTTTAATGCTTTAAATTCACTTCTATTCCTATTCATATAATGCAAAATGATTTTAATCTCGGCAAGAATTATACAATGTTAGTGTTCATATAATGCAAAATAATTTTAATCTAGCAAAGAATTACAATCATCCTAAGAATTACTTAAATTTTGAATAATTACTTAAATTCTTGTAATGCGGAATAAGAAGAAACATAAAATAACAAAAAGAAGACAAACCGGGGCGGCGATGGGGACGTCGGGGTGGCCAGGAAGGTCGGGGCGGCGTCGGGGCCGGGGTGGCCGGGGAGGTCGCGGTGGCGACGGGGTGGCCGGGACGGCGTTGGGGCGGATGGGGTGGCCTTGGCGGCGGTGGGATGGCCAGGGCGGCGTCGGGGCCGGGAAGGTCGTGGCGGCAATGGGGTGGCCTGGGCGGCAGCGGGGTGGCCGAGGGGGCGGCGTCGGGGAGGACGGGGTGGCGTGGGACTGGCGGCGGATCGACGAGTGGCGCAGCGGCGACGGGGAGGCGAAGGTACTGCGGTCAGAACCGGGGGGGGGGAGGATGGAAAAAACCCTAAGTCCCCGATATTTATAACAACATCATCACAGTCGGTTCTGAGGAACAACCGCCTCTGAAGCAACATCATCACAGTCGGTTCTGAGGAACAACCGCCTCTGAAGCAACATCATCACAGTCGGTTCTGATGAACAACCACCTCTGATGAGTCCTTTAGCCAGACATAAACATCCCTGTTTTTAGGGAAAAACATCAGTTTTCATATCATTGAAATGACAGTTTAAATATCATTCATCAATCGAACTAAAGTTTTCACAGAGATCATAAATCACACAGCACATAGAAAGGATTCACATTACACAAGGATCACATTCATTCCAATAGAATATGAAAATTGAAATGCAATCAAAATTCAAGTGCTCATTTCAACACAATGCAAGCATACATAACCATTTGAACCTGCACCCGCATCATTAATCATGCACTTGCCTTTTTCCTTTGAAAATAAGACATTCATGATGATCATTGCGGATGTAGGACTCGGAGAGACACTCGGGTTGTATGGAAAGATATCCCGTATACAAAGAGGAGTCCTGGTCAAGATGGTTACAGTTTGTATGTATGTTAGGATCAGGATCCTTTAAGTAAGGAAAGGTTGCATATCTGTATTCAGTTAGGACTAGGAGTCCCGATTTCCTACGGAAAGACCAGCCGCCCTATAAATATAAAGGGTGACGGCCGATTGAAGATCATCCAACAATCGACACAAATCAATCTATTACCTTTACTTTTTATCTTTTTCTTAGCAGTAGATCTCTGCTGTTTTGCACTGGAAAACAGTCGTTTCTTCTTCACGAAATAAGAAGATCTTTGTTGCTTTGCTCGGAAAGCAATCGTTTATCGTACACGAAAGTACGGTAGTTATCCTTTATTGCTTTGCCTGGAAAGCAATCGTTTATCGTACACGAAAGTACGGTTGGCGACTCCACATTACCTAGGTGTTCCACGGATCCAATTTTCGCGCGAACACAATTGGCGACTCCGTTGGGGAAGAAGAAAAGAGCTACATAATGAATACCGACTCCAAGGACGGAAGCATCATCAACCTCGACAACATCATCGCCGTCACGCTCGATGACCTATCTGAAGATGAACGGCGAGAGATTGAATGCCAACTCGAAGAAGAGCAGACGGAACAACTCCGGCAGAAGTTGGCCGGCTACCAGAAGACGAGGAACGGCGTCATGAAAAAGGTAGTCGTGCCGAGTCCTTCTTCTGCGCTCAACACCGAGGTAAGTAAACCAACTTGTTCTGAAGACATTGCTCATCTGATAGACGTGTCGGTAGCTAGTAAATACGGGTCTGATATTGATAATACGGCACAAACACTCACCCAAGTGATGACTAACCGATTTGAGGATTTCAAAGAACAACTCGCTAAGGATCTGAAGAGTAGTCTGCAGCATCAGGTTAGGTCGATGGTTTCGCGGGTCAATGACGAACATCGGGGTAAGCGGCCGATGTATCCAGACACTGATGGAATTAATCACCTAATGGAAACTACTCCGACAATTACTGCGGCTACTATTCCGACTTTGGCATACCAGAGCCTCACCAACAACCACCAAAGTCTTAGCCTTAATACACATGTGCCACAGCCATATTACCAGACGGTAGCATACAGCACACCACCTATACCACCTCTTGGTACCGGAGTCCCCCATGGGCCGGTTCCAGATTCGTATTTTAATCCACCACAACTCCAACCCGTATTGTCGGAGTCGACTTCGCATTCACATGGTACATCAGTGCCACCAGCCAATACAATTTTTAAGGACCAACTCGCCGGAGCACTCAGGGAACTCGGTGTAGAACCCAAGGGCAAAACACGCGCTTATCAGAAGCCATACCCTGAATGCTTCGACACAACGCCGTACCCCCGCGGTTTTAGAGTTCCAGATTTCATTAAGTTCACCGAGGAAGAGGGTAGATCCACGTTCGAGCACATATGACAGTTCTTGGCACAATGTAGTGAAGTCGGCACGTCGGATATCTATAGGGTCAAGCTTTTTCCTTTGTCATTGTCTGGTACAGCTTTCACATGGTTTACGTCACTTGCTCCCAAATCCATCACAACATGGGCGCAATTAGAGCAGAAGTTTCACGATTACTTTTTTAGCAGTGAAACCAAACTCAGGCTCTCGGACTTGACAATGGTGAAACAAAAATACAATGAATCGGTTTACGATTACATTAGAAGGTTCAGGGAGGTTAAAAACCGGTGTTTCAGTTTGACCATAGCCGAAAAGGATTTAGCCGACCTTGCTTTTTCTGGCTTGCTTGCTCATATAAGGGATAGGCTAGAAAGCCAAGAGTTTTCAAACGTCAGTCAGGTCTTGCAGAAAGCTGTGGCACAGGAAAACCGTGCTAAGGAAGTCAAGCAATATAGCCGATTTGGAGATAATAAGAATAAAAACAAGGAAAAACCTGCGGTTAACATTATATCATATGATGACGACTCGGCAAGTGACGACGAGGTCGACATATGCATAGCCAAGTGGGTTCATGCGCCCAAGTCGAAACCTTTTGCATGCTCTACTTTGAGACCTACACCTACTCGGAGAGAGGAGATTAAGTATACTTTTGATGTTAGCAAGTGCGATAAGATTTTTGACATGCTCCTGCAAGAAAATCTGATTCGAGTAAGGAAAGGACATGTATTTCCATCGGCAGACGACTTGGCCAAAAGAGCTTATTGCAAGTGGCACAATTCGTTTTCTCATGCTACTAACGACTGCAATATATTTCGTCGACAGGTGCAATCGGCCATTAATAACGGACGATTGACATTTGGTCAGAGTACCGAGATGAAACTCGATAGCGATCCTTTTCCGATCAATGTGATCGACTTGGAGAAGAAGAAGGTGCTAACTCGGTCAGACCAGGCCGAGTCGGCAAAAGGGAAGAACGTCGTCGTTGACGATGATGCTGCTCCGAGAATGATCAAACCAAAAAATCCAGAAGTCGGGATCTGGAAGGTCAACCAAGGAAAGGGGCAAGTCGCAAGGCCAAAACCGACAGTGAAACAACTGTTGGGCAAATACACTTCGCGCGCTTCCAACAGTGTGTTCACTCGGCTCAGGAACACTAAGCGCCCCAGGTCACCTCCGTGACCAGGGTTCGGTGCTCCCGAGTACTAGCAAGAAGGCCCATATGTTCCGCCACCATACTTTGCGACGGGCCCGGCTTATTGGGGGTGCGCGCCTCCTTTCGGTCTGCAGTTCTCTCCATGGGGTTTCAATCCCTGGGCCCCACATCCCGTTGGACCAATCGGCATTGCCCAGCTGGGTTGGATCCCATCGAGGCCCGAGTTCAGGGAACACCCACAGGGGAAGAGGACTCGGTTTAACCCAAGAGCCGGGTCACCGAGTGGGATTACCGATCGTCATAAGGAACTCGGCGCGCAGAGATACTCGGCGGCATCTGGAGGGGCTCAAAGAGACAACTCGCCGGTCAAGCGCGTTTGGGTGCCGGTCAAGCGTGACGAGGCCAAATCTGGTAGCACCACAACGGCCCAGTTCGCGCCCGACTCGGACGAAGCGGGTGTTATCCGAGTTCCAGAGGCAAGTCAACAACAACGATCCGCCGTGGCAATCAATCCTCAGAACAACTCAGCGTCGCCAGCGGGAAACCGGCGGATACAGTTCGGCATGATAGACAATTCGGACAGGCCAGAGTCCAGCGGCGCAGCTAAAACCGGTGCGCGGAAAAATGAACTCGACAAATCGGTGCCAAAGAAGCAAGTCAGCAACATCAGGTCGGTTGAGCCAGGAACAAAGCCAAAGCCTCAATGGTGCCCTACAGGACTCACGCATACTCAGAAACGGAGGGTACATCGATTGCGAGCACTCGAACTCAGAGAGGAACTAGTCGAGAAGAAGCGCGACGAGTGGTTTAACCGAGCAAGGCCGATGACACCAGCAAAGATGACTTGGAAAGAGAAGCACATAGCAAAGGAAGAAGTTGATGCTGCCAGTGGTGACGTCAGGGAAATCCCCGCCGACATAGATATTAACATGGTGTTCGAGTTACCCATGGATTTCCGGGCACCCGAGTTAGAGGTCGCAGAACTCGTACTCGGTCCGAAAAATGCTACATTCGAGAAGCCAGAAAAACCTGGACAACACTTGAAGCCTCTGTTCATCAAGGGCCACATCGATGGAAGACCCATTGGCCGCATGCTCGTTGATGGTGGCACTGGGGTCAACATTATGCCTCTTTCGGTTTTCTCCAAGTTAGGCCGAAAGGAGTCCGAGTTGATGAAAACCAACTTGGGGCTCAGCGGGTTCTCGGGGGAGTTATCCGAGGCCAAAGGCATACTATCTATAGAGCTTACAGTCAGGAGCAAAACCTTGCCGACTGCTTTCTTCGTCGTCGACGTCAAAGGCCGATATAACGTGCTTTTGGGACACAACTGGATTCATGCCAATTATTGCATCATCTCTACCCTACATCAATACTTAATCCAGTGGGTGGATGAGGATGTCGAGGTTATCAAAGCAGACAACTCGGCTTGTATCGCTCTTGCTGAAACAACGGTTGACTGGCAACACGGCGACATGAGATGCTTGTCAGGTAGGCGCAGCCGGCTTGTATAGCTCGGCTTAACGACTTATCTTTGTAAGTAATGAATAAAGAAGATAGCATTAAGTGGTTGCAAAAGCGCATTAAAGAGTATCGTTCTGGGAAGAGCGATATGCATGAGACCATTGAAGATTTTGATGACGTGGAGAAACTCGGACAAGGGTTCTCATCGGCCGACCCGCTCGAAGAAGTCGGCATTGGTGACGGGGGAGTTCCCCGAACTACGTTCATTAATGCCAATCTGGAAGTCAGTCAGAAGGACGAGGTATGCACATTACTTAAAGAATTTATTGACTACTTCGCTTGGAATTACACTGAAATGCCCGGGTTGAGTAGAAAAAACAAAAAAAAAAACAAAAAAAAAAAAAAATAGTAAGAAAAAAAAAAAAGACCAAAAAAAAAAAGACAAACAAAAGAAGAAAATAAACAAAATAATCAAAACAAAATAGAAAATAAAAAAGAAAAAAAAAAAAAAAAAAAAAAAAAGAAAAATAAAAAAAACCCTGCAAAATAAAAATAAGAAAACAAGAAAAAAAAAAAAGAGGAAAAAAATAAAAGTCTGGTAAAAAAAGGAACACAAAAAGAAAAAAGGGAAAAAAAAGAAAAAAAAAAAAAAAGAACACAAGAGAAAAAAAAAAAAATAAAAACACCCTAAAAAAAAAAGATAAAGCAAAAAAAGAAAAAAAAAGTAAAAAAAAAAAAACCAGAAACACCACAAAAAAAGAACAAGAGCACAAGAATACAAGAAAAAAATTAAACCAAAAGAAAAAAAAAAAACGAAGCGCTAAAAAATAAAAAGGAAAAAAAAGAAAAAGCACAAAAAAAAAAGAACAAAAAAAAATAAAACGAAAAAGTAAAAGAGAAGAAAAAGAAAAGAGTAGAGAGACGATACAGAAAAGAGACATAGAAAAAAAGAGAGAGAGAAAAATAAGACGATAAGAAAATAGAGAAAAAAACAAAAAAGAAAGAAAAAAAAGAAAAAGAAAATAAAGAATAGAAAAGAAAAAAAAGAGAGAGAAAGAGACAAGAAAAAAAGTAAAAGAAGGACAGAGAAAAGCAGAGAAAATAAAAAAAGAAAACTAAAGGGACACAGAGATAAGAAAAAAACAGAAATAGAGAAAAAGAAAAGACTAGAAACAGGAGAAAGAAAAGAAAAAGACAGAGAGAGAGAGAAAAGAGAGATACAAAAAAAAGAGAGAAAAAAGACAAAGAGAGAGATAGAGAGAAAAAAAACAAAAGAGAAAAGAATAACAAAAAAGAGAAGAGAGAAAAGAAAAAGAGAAAAAAGAAAAGAAAATAGAAAAGGAGAAAAAAAAAGAAGAGAAGAAAAGAGAGAGACAAAAAAAAGAAAAAAAAGAATAAAAGAGAAAAGAGAACAAGAAAGAAAAGAGAGAGAAAACATAAAAGAAAAAAAACAAAAGAAAAAAGAAACAAAAGAGAGAAAAGAAAAAGAGAAAAGAGAATAAAAGAAAATAAAGACAAGATAGAAAAAAAGAAGAGAGAGAAAAAGAGAGAAAAGAGAAAAGAAAAGATAAAAGAGAAAAAGAAAAGAAAAAAAAAAGATAGAAAAAATACAGAAAATAACAGAGGAAGAGAGAGACACAGACAGACAAAGAAAAAGAAACAGAGAAAAAAAAGAAAAGAAAAAAGAGACAGAAAAAAAGAGAGAAAAAAAGAGAGAGAGGAAACAAAACACAAAATAAAAGATAAAAGATAAAGAGAGAGAGATAGAAAAGAGAAAAAAGAAAAGAAAGAAAAGAGAAGAGAAAAGAAAATAAAAAACAGAAAAGAGAAAAAAAAGAGAGAGATAAAACAAAAGAAGAGAAAAAAAAGAAAAGACAAAAGAAAAACAAAAGAAAAGAAAACAAAAGAAAAAAAAACAAAAGAAACAAAAGAAAAGAGATAAGAAAAATACAAGAAAGAGAAACAAAAAAAAACAAGATACAGAGAGAGAGAAAAAAACAAAACAAAAGAACAGAAGAAAAGAAAAAAAGAAAAAGGAGAGAGACAGACAAAACAAACAAAAAAAGAAAAAAAAA
>JAGXJF010000681.1:0-10653 GCA_019208055.1 Stipa capillata
GCCTCTTAGTTACTCCCTCCGATCTAAAACGTAAATAGTTTTTGATGTTGATATGGTCTCTAAAGCCACTTTGACAATCAATTCTTTCAAAAATATATTACTTTAAATAAAAATAATCATATATTTTCCAGTATTGATGGCCTAACCCAAAAGATATTTAATTTTCTAAAATTCTAAAACTACTTACATTTTGAATCAGATGGATTGTAAGTTTGTGGCCTAAGTTTCACTCGGTTGCATAGTTAATCTTTGATCTGGATGTGCTGGTACTTGTGCCGATTGTGCAGTTAATATTAATCTTACCGCTGTGATCCATTGAAGATTCAAATTTAATCTGGAGAGAGGAGGAGAACAATAAAGTTTCATGCTGGCACATGAAATAAAAGTTATAGGATTATACTTCCTTTTCTGGGATCAAATACCCTTTGAAATACAGTCTAGTAAGAATCTTGAAGCTTGTATTTTGGTCTAGATAAAGAGCTTGCCGTAGCTTGAGCACTAAAGGGAGCTCTGCGAAAGCGACTGCCTAAAGCCAAAAGCTCAAATACCGTAGTCATCTTTCTCCTTTCCAATCGTCTATCACCACTGCTTCTCCTTTATTTCTCCTTATACTTCTCATCCGTGTGCCAAAGCATCGCTGGAAAAGACATAATAGGTGAGACACCGGAGAGGTTATCCATAGGGTTAGGGTCCTGGCTAGCTTCTCAGAGGCGGAGCCTAGAGGTGAAGCTAGTCTCGGTCACATCCATGACTACACCATTACCATATATGATTGTGCCGTTAAACATCGTCATCTATATTTTATTATAGATAAGACACTCAATGCACCACCATCTATCGTTGCAATCATAGCAGAGGCAAGATCATCACCAGCAAAGACGAATGAGAAGGGAAAGTAGAAGGTCGTTGGAGGCTGCGGTTAGGCAAAGGCACGATCACGCGCTACGTGTGACACGTGTTGGTGCCGGCTGTGCATGTCCACGCAGACCTCGTGCCCCTCGGCCATCGCCAGCACGGCTCGGCACACACCGGCGGCCACACATCACCCAGCGCAGACACATCGACGCACAATAGATACCACCCTATCCACCGTGCGCCGTGATTGCAAATTGCTGCGCAGCCGCGCCACGGCCGCGTACCTACTACTGAAACACCCGCGCACTGGAGCGCATGCGCCGCGTACAAGACCAACGAAAGAAGCCGCTCGGCGCTCGTCGGCGTACACGCCGGCGGCCCTGGTCGTCTCCAACAGGGGCTGGATATCTGGTGCGACATCATTGCGTCTTCACATAACCAAAAAATACGTGTTGACTAATTCTTAGTTACCTGAAATTTTTATAAATCTCAGTCACCTAAAATTACACATCAATTAGTCTAAAATGACAGTCTTAAAAATATATAATTTTAGTGAAAAATTACTATAATTTTTAGTCTCTAAAATTGCACATCCTAAAATTATAGTTTTAAAGGTGTGCAATTTTAGTGAAAAGTTATTATAATTTATAATCCGTAAATTTGTACGTTATTTTAGTGGAGATGAGGATCGTTGGATTTTGATCCAAATGCTTAAAAAATGACTGAGATTTAAGAAAATTTCAGGTAACTGAGAAATAGACATTCCCTAAAAAATAACAGAGTACTGGAACTGATCAACAGACAACGGTCTTATACTAACAGCATAAACAAGATCTCGCCCCACAAATTCTTCAGCAACGCGTTCGACAATTCAACAAGAACAAGCAAAACAGCCGAACAAACAGACACAGGTAAGTTCACTGCTTCACATGCCCTGCTGCGATGGACAGACTAGCTTGAACTGAAGCAGTGTACACAGCAAACGGTGACACCAAATGGTGCTTCCTTTCACGGCCGAGCGCCTCTCATGTCATGATGCGATCTTGTGTGGTTGCTTGGCATAGCGCCTACTTGCCAAAGATGGACTTGATCCACCACAGCCCGCCATCCCTGGGGCTCTCCTCGCTCTCCGGCGGCGGGTCCGGGTGCGTCGTCCTGCGGAGCTTGCTCACGTCGTACCCTTCCTCCTTCGCCCTCTCCACCAGCTGGTTGTACACGCCTTCGTCCATGTGCGGCTGCCTGCACAAGATCTACACATACACGTACAGCATGCAGTTGCAAAGCACAGAGATTAGATTGGCTATCGATGGACAGACAATTCGAAGGAAAGATCAAATCTGAAGAAGCCGGAGTACGTACCCAGAGGTAGTTCCTGGAGGGCTGGCCGATGAGCGCGTACTGGTAGCCGTCGTCGATGTGGAGCACCCAGTAGTCGCCGACGACGGGGAAGATGGGGAGGAAAGGGGGCACGTAGAACTTGACCTTGAGCTTGGCCTCGTCGCTGGCGGGGTCGGCGCGGTAGGCGGTCCCCTCGATGTAGCCGCGGCGGCCGTCGGTCCACGTCTCGTTCAGCACCTTCACGGTGCCGCCGCCCGGGTCGAGCGTGTAGGTGGCGCGCGTGTTGGTGCCGTTCTTGGGCTGGAACCTGGACGGGAAGCACGCGATCTCGTACCACCGGCCCATGTACCGCTCGAGATCGAGGTTCCGCACCACCTTCATGGTCGCTGCCGCCGCCGCCGCCGCCGCCGCGTGGGTTTCTTAGGGAGGAGGGGAGGAAGCGAAGGTGGCAAGGGTTCAGGGGATGGAGCAGGAGATAGGGATCGGTGCAAGGCGAGGCCGATGGGATAGAGATGAGGGAGGCGATAAAGGCAGGTGCCTGACGTGCTGGAGACGTGGAGAATTGTGGGCGATACGTTGGGGAACCTGTGTCGTTCGGTGGCGGGGTTGGCTTTTGGGCCGGATTGTTGACGACGCAAAGCGGCGGGGTTGGAGGTTCGTCGTCGTGCGCTGGTCCTCCGCTTCGTCAGCTGAAACCGCAACGCTGCCCGTCTTTAGGGTGGGTCCTAGCCGTTGGATTCAAAAAGGAAAGCGAAGATCCACGGATACAGTAAATCAGCTACGTTTGAAACTTGAAAGCAATGTTTTATAAAGCTTTTGGAACGGAATTGTGCCCCAAAGGGCACACAAGCTGCTGCCAAAATGCTAGTTTTCTTATATAACAAAATATATAATAACACTGTGATGACCTTAAGATGTAAAACGTTTACGTCTCTATACTTATAGCGACGATCTTGTCCAAGACATTAAAGTGGACAACACTCACAATGAACATCCACGCTGCAAACATTTAAACTTAGACACGACGGACGATCCACCAGAGCATCTTGATATTGCAAGTTGAAGGGCCTCCATGGTAAGCAACAGGAACCATCTCCATCTCACTTTTGGTAGCGTCGCCAAGTTAGGAGGAATGAGGGGCAAGTCATGAAAAAAAAATGAGACAGTTACCGTAGAGGGTGGGGGGAGGGCGAAGGAGTTGTAATGAGCCTTCGAGACTATTGAAGACTAAGTTTTAATTATGTCGATTGCACACTAATTTCTATGTTGTTTTCGTTGTTTTATATAGTTCTTATGTTATCTATATCTTCCTTTGCTCTATTATATCGCTTTGGTTTTGATGAAGCAAGTTAGATAATGTGAATCCGCCTACTTGGTGGTCATGCTAAAAATGTCTTACTTCTTTGAGAAACTGTCCTAAGGGGGTGTTTGGTTGGGCTTCTGGCCAGCTTTCCATTGGAAAAAGCCGAAGCCCAACCAAACACCCGGCTTCTATAGCAGCTGTTGGCAGTGGAGCTTTTCAGTCCATGTGTAAAAAAGGCCATTGCGGGAAGCTGCGTTGGGCCAGCTTCCCGCAATCTCCCCTGGCCGTCCCCGCCGAGTTGCCCTTGGGGTTAATAGAAATTTACAGGGAATTGCCATTCTCCATCCCAACCCACCCCCACCCCCCCCTGGCCACACCGACGCCTCCCCGTCCGGATCCGCCGACCGCTCGCACCGTCCCCGCCGACCCCCACCGTGCCCGTCGACCCACACCGACGCTGGCCCCGTTCGGATCCGCGGACCGCGCCGTCCCCGTCGATCCCCGCCGTCCCCGCCATCGTCTCCGCACCGCCGCCGACGCCACCCTCCTCCGCCCCAGCCGGCGCCGCCCTCCTCCTCTCCCGCTGGCCTCGGATCTGCTCCTCCGCCCCCGCCCTCCTCCTCCCCCCCTCCCCCCGCCGGTGCCGCCCTCCTCCTCTCCGGCTGCCTCCCCGCGTCCCGCCGCCGCCCCGGGGTCACTGTACCGCGCCGCCAACCGGGGTCGGTAGACCACGAGCATGGAGAGCAGCACGGCGGTGGCGACCCGAGCGGTCACTGGTGTCGCTGGGGCATCGCGAGAGGCACAGCGCCGGAGCTGCGGCCTGGTTAGCCGGCTGGCCGCTTCTCGCGCCGCCGCGGACGAGGAGGACATGGGGTTGGAGGAGAGGAGTACTTCAGCGGCAGCATCGTGCAGAGCGGAGGCAGATGAGTATACTCTCCATGCTTGAAATTTTGATCAGTACACTGAAAACCTGATCATTTCTTGGTTTCTTGATTGATCGAGTAGATACATCAGAGACAAACATATTGTTATCTGAATTCTGAAGCTGATGAAGGATATGGTGGCTGTTTGAAGAAACTTTACTGCCCTGGTTGAAGAAACTATGGATTGACACCATTTTTATTTCGATATCCTTGTAAAGCATGAATTTTGATGTAGTTGCACTCGTTTCCAAGAGCATGTAATAGTCCCTAGTCTCTACAAATTCTCAGAGCTTCAACACTACAATCGTTGTGCTGAATTTCCATTAATGGCTATGTAAAAATTTGATGTGTGAAATTTTGATATGCACTGGTGATGTATTCTGAGATAATTTGATATGCACTGTAAGGGAGACCTTAAAGGGAAGGAAACAAGTTTGAACGGGAATCATTCAAAGAAAAAAGTTTGAGCAGGACTAATTGCTTCGACTACAGATAAATTAACAGAAGAGTTAGGTTTATGCAGAATTTTGGATATCTACTTGCTAAATTTCTACTATATGCATACAGGAGAGGCAATGAAATTAATAAATCATTTAAATTTTAGGGTAATTATAAGCATCCAATAGGGTAATAACACTCAAATCTATTTTTTTTTATTTTTTCTGATTTTTTCTGAATTTCTTGAATTTTTATGATTTTTCTGACTTTTTTGAATTTTTCTGAATTTTTATGATTTTTTTGAATTTTTCTAATTTTTCTGATTTTTGAGGTTTTTCATGATTTTTTATTCACGAAATTATAAAATATACACTCTCACAACTCTAGGGACATTTCAGACGTTTTCTCATACAACAGCCAACAGTCACAGCCCAACCAAACACGCACGTTCACAGACCCACGTGCCAACAGTCATAACCACTTCTCCAAACAGCCAGCCAACAGCCGCTTTTGCAACAGCCACAACCCAACCAAACAAGGTCTAAGTTCATATTTAGTTAATGCAAAATTTGTATGAAAGTACATTTAGCCTTTAACCACATTACCGCATGTTCCGGACAAATAATACAATAAATATGAAAGTAATGTGAATAAACATGTATGACAAACAAACATTTAACTTTACCCAATTGTTTTATAGCGGAAAGATAAACAAACGAGTCGACATTATTACCTAGATGGATAAACGGTGCGTCTAAATCGAAGGAGCAAACATCAGAGATGTGTACAATATAATTTACAGTTAGTTTGTGTTTTTCTAACATACGACAAGAAGAACCATCTATAATATAAATAGTATAAGATTTTATTGAAATTAGAATTGAAATTGTACCGAACATGATATTAGTCGAGGATGAGAAACGTGAATAGAAGTCACGCAAAAAGGAGTCTCTTCTATCCTCTGTTTGTAAACCTAAATCTTGTATAGGCTAATTAATGGCATAACAAGATATCTATCCCTCTATCTTTATATAATATGGTAAAGACATACACTTCAACAAAATAGGCTCTAGAACATTACAATTATGTGCCTTTTGCTCTAACACTATAAATGCATTTTGCTCAAGGAGTACTATCATAATTTTAGGGTCATTTGCTGAAATACATATAGTGAATAAAATATTATTTCTTCAAGACACAGAGAGAGAATACCTCAGAAATCGCCAAATTGCCCTCTTCCTCTTCATTTCTTTCTCCCCTCTCACTCTCCCGAGCTTCCCTTTCAGGCCGCCATCCTCCCTTGCCCATCACGAGCTCCAGCATCTCCTCCTATTGTGAGCGCCGGGTTACCTCTTCTCCCGTCTAAATGAGCTCTCTCACTCTCTAGATCTCCCTCTCCTTCTCCTTCCTCCTCCTACCCAACCCCTTCCCCTCTCTGCTCACCTTGGGCGCACGAGGCGCTGGCCCGACAGAGAGAGGCCAGCGGCAGGGGGCTCTGCAGGCCACGCACCTGGACGGTGGAGCACTGGAGGTAGCAGGCAGCGGAGGTAGAGGGGTTGCGTTGGCCGGCCGCCGGCCGGGGCAGGCGGTGGCGGCTGCAAGGCTCAGGGCGGGTCGCAGCTTCCGACGCCGACGCCCAGATTCCCAATCCCGACGGCGATGTGCATCCGGCGTCGCGTCGTGGATTGATGGACGGTCTCATTGGAGTCCTGGCCGGCCTCCACGGGGACGGTGGGGGAAGGAGGTGAGGAGCCGGAGGGACGGGAAATGCGTACTGTTGAAATAAGAGAGAAGGAGAGCAAAAATTGAAGATCCTTATATGTAGGTTCCACATGGAGTAAGTGAAGTTAGGGGGAGGACAAAAAGAACATTTCCTGCACCTGCTTTTGGAATAGTCTTATTGTATTGGTTACCATGTATTCCGGCAAATGATTTTAAAATTGTAATGATACTAAGCAAAGTGCATTTTTTATAGTGTCACTAGTAATTGTGCATATGCAATGCACGTCTTGACTAACATAAATTAAATGTGAAAAATATATTCTAGCATTTACAAACATAGTTTCCTATCTATACATGTATTTTACCAACAATGATGTTTAAGTGGCTAAAATAACTTACAAATGGAGATGGTGCAAAAAGAAAGTGAACATCATTGTTTATCTGGAATACTAAACAATGATCAATATATATTATCAAAAAATATAACATCGAATATAACCAATGGCACAATACAAATGTTTGTCGCCCAGTCTATCTTCTGGATCACGGATTGTCCTGGACTACAACAGCTAGGAGGACACGCCGTCGATGCCGAGGTCGGTGAGCAGCGCGTCAATCTCGTCGACGTGGCACAGCTTCTGCTGGCTCGTGAGCTGTTTCGGTTGGTGGTGGTGGTGCGGCCGTGCGAGGAGGAGGAGATCACCGGCAGCGGCGGCATCACGCCCTCCGTGGCGCGGCTGTGTGCGCGAAATGGAGGCCCGCACGGGGGAGGTCAGTGTGGAGGAGGAGGCGGTGGAGATCGTCAGGTAGTAGGGGGAGGGCGGTGTGATCCTTGATAGCACCGCGACGTCGGAACCTAAAAGTGTACACGTCTGCAATCTATACTGCATCGCATCGAAAGAGACAACGGCAGTGGCGCACGGGCACGGCCAAAGCGTGGCGTGGGCGCGGTGGCCACGCGTGGCACAGATTTGGGAGAAGGGGGCGCTGGAGGGTATATCAGTGGCAATGGTGAGTAATTACTATTAATTTTAAATAAGGGCAATGGTGGGTAATTACTATCAACTTTAAGTGAATGGCATGGTGGGTAATTTTTAGGTGGCAGACCATCAAAGTAATATTAGCCATTAGATTGGCAGACCATCAAACTCATCATAGCCCCTAGATGTGTTGAATCAGACGGATGTGAGAGATCTGGGTACGATTTATGGGGTGGAGTTAGAAAAGAAAAACTCCCCCTTTTATAAGGTAGTATAGATATAGATGAAGTAAAAAGACACATAATTACAATGTCTCAGAGCTAATTTTACCTATACAGTTCATGATATTAGGTACTAAACATAAATTGCACGATTACAGGGGTGTTTGGTTGGTCTTTTCAGCAGTTTTTCACTGAAAAAGCTGCAGCCCAATCAAACGGCTAGCTTTTCAGCAGCTTTTACCAACGATAAATGTGGGCTTTTGATGAGGACATCCCTAACATCGATACAACCTTAGTAAAGGGTCCTGTAACACGAGCTCGAGCACGCCAACTTAATTGTCAGGTAAATTCGTTTCTTGGAGCTCCGTCATTTTCTATGAACTCCATGATGCTGCCTAAAGGAGATGATGTTATGTTACTCAGGAACATGGGTTCAAGTGAGGAGAAGGATGGTGGCGCTACAAGGCTGGAGTCACCGTGAGGGACGACATATACTTAATAGATGGTGCTGCGTCACCTTTTCTTGGGCCCAAGGGCCTTGTAAGCCATAGTGGGGCCCCATGCCAACCCCTTTAGGGTTTGGTACTGTTCACGTGTACTGTTCACGTGCGTAAACAGTACCCCTTTCCCTTTCTTCTCTCTTTAAGTAGTAGCTGCCACCCCTAGGGTTAATTGGGTTTCATTGAGTTGTTTAGCTACTGCTACAATATTGCATCTACAAGTCGTGTAGGACTACCGCCTTGTTTAGATCTCCAGTGGAATCCCACACTTTGTTCTTTTAGCTCTTGTGCCAATTTTATACTCGCAATTTCAGATTGCAATCTTAGTTCTTGCTGGTTCTTCGGTTGCTTGCAGGAACTCGAACTTCGTTGTTCAGGTTGATCGCGCCTACGGCAAGGTCAATAACCATCGGAGATTGGTTTAGCGATTGCTAAGGCGTATCGTCACGTACGATATAGTCGGATCGTCAAGGTCAAACTCTACCAAATCGATAGTTACCTTCGTCTCATCGAAAGATCGGGCCCCCATCTCATCAAGTGGTATCAGAGCTCAAGTTGATCGGTGAGATTGATCGTTTTCGTAGTTAGATCTGTTTTTACCTATTGTCCAAAAAAAAGCCTTCAAAAAAAAGTAGATTAGGCTCTTTTTTTTCCCTGTCCAAACCAATCTGTACCTTTGCATCTATCTTTCAGTGAATTTGCATTGTTGAATTTATGTTGCATTGTCGTGTCACGTTGCTGGTCATAGTTTAGATCTTGGTGTCTTGCTTGTCGTGTCTTGCATCCTTGCTGCCATCACCATCCCACCATCTTTTGCTGAGTAGATTGATTTCGGGAAGAAGAAGAGTCCAGGGCAAACACAATTCGTACTAGTTTCAGTCTCCAAAAACTCAAGTATTCGGATTGGGCTCAAACTCTGCCGTTTGGGAGATATATATGTGCTGATCTTGCCCCAAAAATTTCAGCCCTTTTCGTGCATCCAAACTCTCTGCAGAAGCCAACAAAGTCCTGCCGCGGCAAGGAAAACAGCAAAATCCGCTGCCGCGGCAAGGGGAGTAGCTGAAGAGTCCAGATCCAACTCTAGTTTGAGAGGTTTCAGAAAAACAGCCACAACTTTCTCATACGAAGTCCGTTTTGGGTCCACGACCACTCAAATTGAAGCTAACGACGAGGCGCATCTGATAAAAATACATGTGTGTACACTTGTACCCATCTTAACCCTCAAAATTCCGCTTCTAAGTGGGACTTTTTTGCTCCGGAAGTTTTTCCGTTGCTTTTTCTCATCTTCCGGAGGGCATATCTCCTTCACCCGGACTCCGAATTGGGTGATTCTTGTTTCCCTGATTAGCTTGAGTCAAGGACTTGCTTTCCACCTTGCTCCCAACTTCTGCCGAGCAATTTCGTTCGGGAGCCATTTTCAAAATCTTCGATTTCGGGTCGGGATTTGCACTAGTCATTTCGTTGACTTCCTCAGAATTGGCTCAAAATTTCTGGGGATATAGAGTTTGCCCTCCTGCTCATAGCCGTGAAAACCGTTCGACAATCGGAGCTGCCAAACTCCCTCCCCGACGCTGCCATTTTCCTGCCGCGCCAAGAAAAACGGCAGTTTTTGGTGCCACGGCAGCAGAGTATCAACATTTGCTTTGCTTCCATCTCTGCCACGGCAAGGCTTGTGCTGAGTTTTAGCCGCCACGTCTTAGACTACTGTTGTTTTCTCTGAGTTATTGAGTGGGTTCTGAGAAAAAGAAAAAAAAGAAAAAAATTCTCAGATAACACTCATCCTTTGCAGTTTCAGTACCTTCTGGGGCATTGTTTACAGGACATCGATTAGCTTTTCATTGGTCTTGCTAGGTTTCAGCAACAGTGACTAGTACTTTGAACATTCATTCAACTTGCATTTGCTGCATTCATAGTTGCTACTCCTTGCTACCATACGAAACCAACCAAGCTCCACCTTCCTATATTGTACTATGTTCGGTCACCTTGGTAATTGCTATATTAACCTCTTGATCATCTTTGACACCGCCAAAGGCCGACAACCACTGCAGCACGGTAAGAACTGGTAAGAGTTTGGTATTTGCTACTGAATTGTTGAGATTCTTGCCACCCATCCCCCCCATATTCCAGTAGTACTAGGGATTTGTTTCCTTTTGCTAACCATGGCAGGTGGGGAAGAAGATGTCTTTAAGGGTCTCACGGATGGTCTCCACAGGACCAATGAGCGAATGCAAATGCAGGAGAACCGCCTCAAAGCTATTGAGGATGGACAGGCGACTGCTAACGCTAACATTGCTGCTGTATTGGCTCGCCTTGATAATCTTGCAGGTTCTTCGATACCTGCCCCTCGTCTTCCAGCCAACAATGGAGTACCAC